>CAEFZX010003526.1:0-34494 GCA_903066825.1 Alfaro cultratus
ATGGATGGATGGATGGATGGATGGATGGATGGATGGATGGATGGATGGATGGATGGATGGATGGATGGATGGATGGAACAACTGAAAACCTGTCCAATCATCATCATGAAACACAAATTATAGTTTTATTTTATTTCTGGATATATTTTATTTAATTATTTGGCTCTAGTGGCCTTTATTTGAAAGTGCTGACAGGAAAGTAGGTAAAGAGAGAGGGAAGACATGTGGCAAAGGTCACTAAACTGGGAATCAAACCTGCAACAGATGCATCAAGGACTTAAGCTTCCTTATTGGGGTTGTTCTTGAACCCTGCACCACCACAACACCCCATTCCTGGGTGTTTTTTTCTAATGGTTAAAAAGTAATATTTAGTATTTAGCATTTTGTGGTGTCATTCCTGTATGTATGTCTATCCTTTTGTTTTTAACATTTAGCCTTTATACAGCTTTAATGGTTTTTACAAGGCTTAGCTCATACCACCTAGATTTATTTCCTGTCTGCTTAGCTGAGAAACCTTGATGTAGGGTCCCTGTGTGCTTTGACTGTACTACTCCGATGATGCTCCTGGTCAGAGGGTAACACCAATCACAGCAGATAAAGAAAAAAATGAGTCAGAGCATGAGCAAAAGATGAAGAACAACAATGGTGCTTGTCTTCCCAGTATGTATACTTTACCTCTTAGAAGCGATGATACAAATATTCCACTGATATCCTGTCGATGTAATTATTATTCTTTTTCTTCTTCTCTTCCGTTGAGTACAACGTGTAAAAAACCCATGTTTGCCGCCTAAGAGTGGAATAAGGTTGTTGAGCCAAGCTAAACATGTAAGAAAGCAGCATTGTCTTGTCAACTTCAAGGTATGGCAAGGCTGCAAAAAAGGGATTTTGAAATTTTGCATTAGCCAAGATTTTTACAACACTTTTGTTGCTCTCAGGTAATATAATACCACATAATCACTTTGAATAAATTTCATCAGAGGGAACATTGATTTTGATGTAAACATAATTATAGGAGCATCAGACTAAATTGGCCTGACAAGATAAAGAGTTTATTATCTGGCAATCCACCGGGGAATGTGTAACTCTAATTACATTTTTTATAATGAACTTCATGTTTTTGTTAAGATTGGAAATACCTTTATAATATTGTATTCAGATTCACAAAGAGTCTTCAAGACAAATTTCCAATGGGTTTTTATAATAATGCCTGGGCCGGGATGTTTAATATGAAATTATACAATTTAGAAAACATGTAGTAAATAAAGACTAAGTTATGGTTATTGTATTCTGCACCAGTTTCCTGTGTTTACTGCAGCGCTGCAGCATGGCTAAGGTTTGTTTCCACATTGTGTTAGTTTGCTTTCCAAGAACAAAACATTACAAAGTTACCACATCCAGGCCAAGACTTGTAGTCACCACGCCAGACGTTGGCATAAGAAACTATTTTCAATAATGGATTCTACACCCTAATTGAACAGCAAGACTGAATGACATAGCTCATTACCTTACGCATTACTTAATTATCGGAGAAGTAGGACAAGTCAATAAAAGTGAAGGCAGTAAATTCCGATACTAATTAGCCAAGCTTCCTTCGAGACATATTTAAAGGCAGATTAGTTACCTGAATGTCCCGGTGTGGAATTGGTGGAGGGGCTGAGGGGGGAGTGAGAGGATTTTGTGGGTATGGGGAGGGTGACACTCCAACAGAAGAGTCTGTTAAAGGGTAACTGCTTGAAATTATTACAATGGGAGAAATTAGAGTTAACAGCGGCATATTAAAGCTTGCCAACAAACTTTTCAATCACTTCGGAATTTAAGGGAAAGCAGAGCAAAGACGAATACGCAGAACAAACAGTTAGTATTTAACCTGTTTAATTTAGAATTAAATAGGTTGTTTCCCCCCTTAATTGTTTAAATACTTGTGTTGTTTTCCAATGTTCTCTTTAGTCAACAGAAATCTGTGGAAAACATCAACAAAATAACTGACGATTGTTTAAGAGGTAAACCAGTTGCAACTATTTAAGATTCCTTTATTTCTCAAAGTAACCAGTGATATCAACTAAAATAGTGACTTTGATATATTACTTCAGACTGATTGTTGAGGAGAATTGATTAAAACAATTAATTTCCTTTCATCGTGAGTCTCTTTGCCTCTATTTGTTTCCCGGGCTAACGCTGGCGATAATAACCGTTTGACATATTGGACCCACTGCAAATATCCATGACCGGGTTCATGGACTCCTAACAGGAGGGCTTTGCAACAATGTGGCACAGATGCTCCTTCAGCCAATCAGAAGGCAAGGAAAAGGGCGGAGGGAGGCAGGCATTGGTAGTCTTTTTTTCACATGCAAATGCTACACTGTGATAATAAACACCTGACATGGAGCGTGACTGAATTGTCCTGCCTGTTTAATCAAACACACTCCATCCTGTAGCTCCTAGGCTATTGTTGCTTCACTTTGTGCATTTTTTTATTTTCCTCTTCTGCTCTTTAAAGATTTCCTTACCTCCTCTTGCATATTTTTTGTTCTCTCTTTTTGTAATGTTACACTAAGTTTCCATTTTAATTCTTTTCTTTCCTCACTCTTTATGTACTCCATCCTTTCCTCACTTCCAAGCCTGTTAATCTCCTTGGCTGTCACTCCCACCCTCCCGTCACTCAGCTGTTTTCACAGTCATACATTATCACTTTTTCCGTCAATCGGCTTTGGCAGTGCTAAGTTTTGTGAGGAGCTGTTTTATGGGGGGCCTCCCCTTTGGGACAAGGAAATGACAGAAGGCGGCCTTTATTTACCTCTGCGGCCCCTACCGTGTCATCTGCTTAATCATGTGGCTAATCGACAACACTGTCTCCCCGCTTGCCCGCTTGCGGACAATGGGGAACCTCATTCATATTTAATACAATGGAGTGTTTAAGTCATTGCACGCGTCTGAGGAGGAGGATATTGTGTTTCATTGTGAAGGGCTCCACAGGGACCTCCTCCCTGCCCACACAGGCCTCCCTATCTGCCCTCCTCTTTTCCAACTAGCATATGCTTGGCAATTCTGGTGTTAAGCAGGCAGGCTCTGGCCGGTGCAGCTGGCCGGATGCAAGGGACTCAGCCTGGTATCAAAGCATTAATTCCCATGATTAATTCAAATGGGTAAGTCTATCTTAGCGTGGCTTATGAAAAAAAATAAAATAAAATAACCAAGACAAATATGTACTCCACTGATGAATGAATTATGTGGAAGTGTGTTTAATTATGCAACAGGGTGTATAATAGGGGGATCTTTTCCCCAACGCTAATCTCCTTGCCACCTCCACTTTAGAGAGAGCATAGTGTCAGATGCTGGGCACCATGTGTTGCCTCTGTTCTCTCTAAAAGAGGGGATTTATCCCACAATGCAGATCAGTGTGTGCATTATCTGTTAAGTGTCTTTCGCTACTTAACCATTCTCTAAACCTCTCAAAGTGGCATTGCATGATGGCTCAGTTCTGCAACGGGTGAAAGTCCTATATTTGATGTGAGCAGTTAAAATCTAGTCCCTCTGTATTTGCTCTCAAATTCCCTCTGTCTATGTTGTGCTATATGTCTACTCACCTCTCTTATTTCTTTAAAAGATTAACCAGGGTCATTAAGGACACGGAGAAGGGCCATTCTGTCATTATGAGCGGCAAATTAATCACAGAATTAGGGAGGGGTGCGGTGAGGGAGCGCAACTTAATGACACACTTTCCTGAACTGATTACTTGTGTTCCTGCTAATCACATTTGTTAACTACAGTGCACCTATGATGGTCCTTTTGATATTTGGTGTCTCAAGTCTAGGGCCCTCCTAAAAAGGGCCCATTCGTGTGCTTTATTTTCGCCTCCGAGCAAATTAAAGAACATAAAAGAAACAGCTGTGTACGATGTGGCGCCCCTGACGAGCCTATAACTGTCTGTCCCTCTAAAAGAGCTTGACTGTATCCTATAACCTTCACATGAGAGAGCGCGGTCACCGGAGTTTTTTTTTTTTTTGTTTGTTTTTTTTACTGTGGCGGCATTGTGGCAGGTCGGCTTCCCATCGCTCACTTCTTGTCCAAATGAAAGAACCACAGAAGGCCAACGCCTTTTAAAACCTCTGCCGCTGCCATTAGGCTTGGCTGGCTTCATTTTTTCTCCATTATTACTGAAGAAAGCCAAGCCAGCAGAGCTGAAGGGCGGGGAGTGACAGAAACAGTATACAGGTTAGACTGAGGGCCTCTGCCCAGTTAAGATGGGAGGGAATCTTGGGGCAGGTGAGGGTCAAACTGGACACTTCCTAGCATGCAGCAAAGAGCCATTCGTCTGAATGGAAATGTCAGCAGAGAGCATCAGGTCAACAGCTCCAGGCTAACTCAGGCCTGGGTGTGACTCCTGACACTCAACAGTGGACAGGGGCCAGATAATGGGTTTAGGACCCTGATGGTTATCTCCTCAACTCTGGCTTGTTTTCATTCCTGTCCTTCTCTGCCCCTCCTTCCATCCCTTCGTCTTCTCCACCCCCTCTAATGGCAACTGAGGAGGGGTTAAATGGTCTAATTCCACAGAGAGCCTTTTTTTTTAGAGAAGATACGTGACAGATGTATTGCGATAAACACGATGCTGGCGTTGCTAGAAAAGAGCAAGTCAGTAGGCAGCGACATGAATGGCAATGTTTTCTTTGTGATCTTTGCCAGTGCTATTTATAGCATGTGTAAACAGCGAGAAGCCCCATTATAATTAGTAGCTTTGTTTTGTTTTTGCCAATCACACACTTGATCACATTAGCCTCTTTTTCATCTCTCAACTTCCTCCTTCAACAGCCAAAGGTTTAAAGCCGCTGCATGGATTGTCAGTGCGAGAAAATCTCCGAATTGATTTACACATTTTCAATCAGCCCGATTCAAGGAAGTTGTCAAATGAAAATTGCTGACTGACGTCTCTTATTTGAAGATTGCGCTCAAAAGAATTTTTCTCCCAAGGGGTAAGAATACTTTTCTGACATGTGAAATGTGGAACACGTTATTTTTTTGTCAGGAATGCAGCTCTTCTTTTTGTGGAAAACAGCAGACAAATATCCACATGTTCTTCATGTCAAAATCTGTTAAAGCATTTGGATTCCTTTGATTTTTTTTTTTTCTACTTCTTTTTCTCATATTGAGACGGCTTAGAGCAGATCCTGAAAAGACCTTTTGAAATGGACCAGAGCTAGCCGTCTGGCTATTTGGTACCCACCCTCCCTTCCTTTTCCCTCGGCCTGTTTTACAATCTCATTAAATCGGCCCTTTGTTTTGCCACTTTCCAAGCTCTGATCTCTGGCTTAGGACGAGTCAAGAGGCCGAGACAGTTTGAAAAAGGCTCCCGCCGTCACAAAGAAGCTGCTTGTTCGCAGTCGTTCCCCTCTTCAACACCGACCAGACAAAAAGAGGGAGAGAGAGGGAGCAAGAGGGTCATTCGCTGGTGCAATATCGTGAGAACTTAATGAAAGTTTTATAACTCTTGAAATGTTTATGACCTTCTCACTCAGCAGCTTGTTGTACCAATTAATGGCTGATTCTGACAAGCACCCATGAACACCCACCTGGTTTTCCCTGGCAGCATAAGTTAAAACAATATAATTCTTAGACATATTTTAATTCATTAATGAGATGTGCTTATCTGATTTAATAAT
Source organism: Alfaro cultratus (assembly GCA_903066825.1). Taxonomy (NCBI): domain Eukaryota; kingdom Metazoa; phylum Chordata; class Actinopteri; order Cyprinodontiformes; family Poeciliidae; genus Alfaro; species Alfaro cultratus. The sequence continues at coordinate 5,658 of CAEFZX010003526.1, forward strand.
AATAATAATAATAATAATAATAATAATAATAATAATAATAATAATAATAATAATAATAATTGGAAAGGCATTCTAAATATATTTTGTTGAAATTTACCAACAAAAAAAAAACATTGACAAGTAAATGTGATGAAACTGACTGCTGAAATTTCCATTTGTTTTATGCTTGCTGACTTTATGATCAAATGTTTATTGATAATAAAGCATGCAAAATAGTTTTTTGTTTAAAATGGTAAAACATTTTCCTCTCTCAGTAGTGATGTCAACCCAAATTATTATAATGAGGGAAGGCTAATATTATAGTTCTTATATCTTCACCATACTCTTGAATTTATGTTGTTTTTTTTGTTTCAATGGTCTAAAAGAAAATCATGCCATAGGAAAACAACACTCCAACATTGCCTTTACTATGCATGTGACACTTGCATAATAACAATCATAAGTTTCAATTAGCTTGAAACTGTAAGAAAAACTGCCAGTTCGCCTTAATTTCAAATTAATTTGTCCATAATCATCTGTCCATGAAGAGGCATAATTCATGGACAGATAGAGGATTCCAAAACAGCCACTTGATCAGAACGGATCAAAAAGGTGAGGCTTTGGTATCGCAGTAAAAGTAACACACTCAGACTTGACACAGCAAAAAAATAAATAAAAAGTAAATTTAGAATATACTTCACAATCCAGAGTGAGAGCACATTAAAAGTGTCAGGCTTCAAAGAAGTAATAAGAATTGATGTTCCACAAAATTCCCATGTAACATTTTTTTTTTTCCAACAAAAAAAAATAAAATTCGACAAAGATTACATATCTAACTCTCTCTGATTGGTTTACCCTTAGTATTTTTTATACAGCTCTGGAAAAAAATAAACAACTTAAACTCATGAGTTTCTCTGATTTTACTTTCATAGGTATATGTTTGAGTAATATGACCATTGTTCTTTTATTATATGAACTGCTGACAACATGTCTCCAAAACTCCAAGCAAAGATGTAGTATTTACTTGCAGAAAATGATAAATGGTCAAAGTAACCAAAAAGAGGCAGTGCTCCCAGACCTCAAATAATGCAAAGCAAACAAGTTCATGTTCATTTAGAAACAACAATGTTAATGTTTTAACTGAGGAAGAGTTCAGAAATCAATATTTGGAGGAATAACCATGCAATTTTCAATGGGGTTGAGTGCAGTGGTCTCTTAAGTTTTTCCAGAGCTGTACATGGATGTATATATCCAGTTGCCGTCAGTATTTCCACCCTGTTACTTCAGTTGATATAAGGTGGCAAAGTATAAGGAAATACTGTAAACTGTTCATCTTCTTCAATGTAGAATGTACTGGGAACTGAAAAGTTGACATTTGATATAACTGCATATATTTCATGCAAACTGATATGGCCAAAGTATATCTAAAAATGCCCCGATCAAAGGTAGATCTTTTCTTGGTACTGCTTTACTGTCAGATTCAAATAATGCATCGAAAAGTGTTGCATCAAAGAGCAAAACTGAACGCTAAATGTGGTACTATTCACCCAGTAGACAGTAGTTACTGAATTGCTCATCTAGCAGCCAGCACAGATTCATCTTGGTACCACGGACCTGTCATGGAGCAATGAAGGGGAATCCAGAGCCTGTCTGAAACAAATGACAACGTCTATTGCCCAAGGCCCCTCTCTTCCTCTTCTTAACAGCTATGCTGAGAAGCCATCACTGTCCACAAAATATGATAAAACCCATGCCATAATAGGATTCATAAACATGCCCAAATACAATTTGCTGAGATGTATTTCAGGAAAAGACAATCATTTACAACTTCTGAGGGGGATTTAGAATAAGTATGTTTGTATGCAAATCCGGCAAGCACGCTTTATGTACTCCGCTCCCACAGATCATGAAAGCGCATTAGATTTATGGCAATGTGTGTGCATAATTGTGAAAATGGTGGGGTGGGGGGAAAGGAGAAGAAGGAGAGGAAGGAGAAAAAGAAGAAGAGGTTTTGGGATTTATACAGAGACTTTTTGGGGGGTTTTGATTATTGTAGAACGAGCACAGCTTTCATGCCCCTGACATGGAAAACAATCACTGCCACTTGGCTGAGGCCTTCGCGTCCAGGCCCCCATTGCTACTACATGGGATCCCGCCAACATTCGCTTTTGGCAATAAAGATAGCTGAAGACAAAAGACGGAGAGCAAGTACCACTTGGCAAACTCGTATTTAGAAGCCAGAGAGCCTAATCTATAGTTATTCTTCTGAAAAACGCGAGCCGCCATGGTGGAAAAAAAGTTTTATTAAGAGTGAAATTTAAAGGCAAGAAAGTATTATATTGTTTTTTTTATTCATTAGAGTTTTATGGTGTCCTTGCTGACCTATAATGGTGTAATTAAAATAAAGCCGCTCGTACTGTGTTTAGTGGTGGTATGGTGTTTCAGTCTTGTGTAAACACTGGTAGAAGGCTTCATCTAATAAAGTTCAATTTACAAACCAACTTATTACCAATAAAGAAGAAGAGGAACACCTGCTTCGTGCCACCGTAACCTTGTTTTGAGATGTGTTTTCCTTTCTCACACACATCTTGTCTGGAGAGTCCTTCTGCGCAATGTGGCATGAATTTAGGCGTCTGAGGCAGCAGCCACCTTCCCCTCTGTCAGAGCCACTGGTGGGAGCTGAGCGGGGGGATTGACCAAGGAATCTGGAGGGGTTTTTTTTGGAATGAGAGTTCAAAGGAACTCCCCGCAGCCTACATAAACCACCCTCAATTGGCACAAAGAGGAAACTCAATTTGCAGGGAGCTGTGCTGTATACTTTTTATAGAGGAACTTTTAGTCATTAGGCCACATACTCCATCGCACTCAAAGAGCCCAGCAACACTGTAGGAGGCCACAACGTGCTTCTTCTTCAAAAAAGAGAGGAGAAAAAAAAAAAAAAAAAAAACGCTCCAGAGACGGGAGGGTGGGGGGATCTCCTAATGAGAGCCCAGCTAGTTCCTGTGTCTTCAGATGGTGTCCTGTTTGTTCAGCAAAGCAGGGGGATCTGTGTTAACCCTTCCACAACAAAATCTGCTTAGAAGGTGTAATCCTATCTACTATGCATGTAGCAGTCTTCAGGCAGGGCTGTTCAGGGAAAAACAGCCAAAGATGCTGTATCAAATCAAACATATGTGTGGAGAAAAAAAGAAGCATAAAAACGAAAAAAAAACACACTCTTTTGGGCAACAATCAGACAGCTTTGAAAGAGACTGAATTTGTACTGAAAATCTAGTTTAGGGTTGTCATGTTCATTTCAGTCAAATAGGATTTAAGAACAAAACACAGTTTGAAACGTGACAAAAACAAACCCAATAGTTGATCTGTTTACAAAAAAAAAAAAAAAAAAAGTCTCATTCAGTATGCAGGCTTTAATGGAAGCAGGTCCACCGCGGCTTATATGAAAACAGTAATACAATGTAACACACTGGATGAGACAAACAAAAAAATCTATGTAGTTTTGTAAGAGAAATTCAAAGTACTAGATTTCACAAATATTTTTGTACAAAGAAACTTTTTAAACATTTTCATAAAATACCGCATATAGTCATAAATTATTTAATACTTTAAAATATGTTTCCCAATGAGGGTCATTTGTCAGAGTAAATGTGCTTTCTGAAAACCACAATCCTAACCGGATATAAAACATATCTGGTTTAAACCCTGATATTTGTGTCATTTTTTTAATTCTTTGCTCTGATGTATAATTAGTTTTATTTATTTTTTTTTGTTGCTATTTTTTTAGCTGTTAGCAAAATGTCATAATTAATAGAAGAAAAGGGTTAAAAACAACAATCTGTGTGTAATTAATCTACCAAATCTGCTTTAGAACTCAATAAGAAAAGTTTTGTTGCTGGTGCTAAATTAATGTACATAATATGGAGTATTGCAAGTGCAACCTAACTGGCCAAAGCATAACAAACGTTAAGAGACATAAGAAAGTCGGCCATGATTAAAATAATACAAGACAAATTGCTGAAATGAATTTTTATACGGATGGTGTTTACAAAGATACAAACCTAAAGGCTGCTTTGTGCATTCATTTTACAATGCAAAGTGTGTGTTATTTGTATACAGTATGAATTCAGACTAGAATTTTTGTTGTTGTTGTTTTTGGTTTTAGATTACATTGGATAATCAAACAAACTTAAAATGGTTTCAAATATGTTAGCATTTCTCTGTGTTTTGACATTTTTTGTGTAATTCCACAACATCCTTTGATTATTTCCCTTTGGTGTAGGAAAGTAATTGTTCCTGAGAGACCCTGAGGAATGTGTTTGTTATGATAGACTAAAATCTAATCAAATTTAGTTCACTAAAACGAAACTAAAGCTACGATGAGTATAGATGATCCAAGTTCTAACTAAAATTACACCTCATAAAATTACTTCAATAATACGACAATGACTAAAAAGTAATTTAAAATGTCGTGATAAACTTAATGATGGGATCCTGTGATGAAATTCTATTCATTTTTGAATTTATTTGTCATTATTTCTTAGTTTTAGTGATGATTTAAGCAATATTAATCTAAAAAAAAAAAGAACTCAACCTTTTCAAAACCTAAAAAGTTAGACTAAAGTTTTCTATTTACAGTTTGATCTGCTACAGACACTACCTTTCCTGTGCTCAACATCCCCTGAAGCCCACCTGCATTCTTTCTAACCTTTCTGAACTTTGACCTCACCATGCAGGTCTTTCCAGTCATCATATTTTTTTTTCTTTGTGTCCTTTGTTGCCCTTCTCTTCCCTCTTCTCCCCTCCACCATGTATGGCAGATTAATGACAGCTAATAATATCTGATGTTCCTGGACATTGCGTCCAGTAATGAGATGCATTCCCAATGGGTAGGCAAGGTGTCACCACTAACAAATTCACCATTGCCGTGTGCAATTAGCCTGTAAAAAGGCTGAAAAAATACACTAAATCAGTATCGGCCCAAGATGGATGAAGTGCAGTGAAAGAAAAATACCCCCTTTGTTGCCAAACAGCCAACATGGAAAGAAGAGAGCGAGTGAGGAAAAAAAAAAAAGTCTATTTTTCCTCCTCCACATCTTTCTCTTGGAGGGGATGTGGACAGGTTACCTTTATGGAAACATTATTCCTTGACTGCTCCCTGGCAGGAGTTCATTACAGCTCAGCCTAACGTTGAAATATTCTCTGCAAAATGTCAGCATATGTAAATGAGGACTCAGTGCTCATTCGCATGTCATGTTTTGTTAAAAGTTGTTGCAACCTTTCTTTGCTCCTTATTTCTCGCTTTTCTCTGCCCATTTCTCCTCGTCGGCGGAGATTCAACCCAAAGTGATAAATATCCAGTACCAAAACAAATAGCAAAGTATTTCCACTAAGTAATGTTCCGTGCATTTAAAAGTTAAATATATTTCGTTCTCCTGTTCGTTTTTTAATGCATTACTTGTTTCACTTATTTTGTAGGAATAATTCAATATTCAAGTTTGATGCCTGTATATACAGTATATAAAAATAAAATAAAAAAAATGAAATCAGACCGCAAGTAATCGATTTGTGCGTTGTGGCTGTTTTTATAACTGTACTTGTAGGCCATATTAAATCATGTTCAACAGCATTGATCCCTCAGGGCAGTTTAAATATTAGTGAGCATTAAATCAATATCAATGCACACTGTTGTTACACTCTAAAAGGAATCTGGCATGATTCAACATTTATGCAAAACAACAGCTAAACTCTGGCATAATGTCTTGGCTGGTGCCATCCTCAGTGTACAGGCCCCTTGGCTACTCTAAGTGATGAGAATGAATAGAGCTTCCATTCACAATCACCATGAGTGCCCATTGGCTTAAAGCGTCAACCGGTTGCCCAGCGATCCTCCCATGTGTTGGGTAGCACAAGTCAGACCGAGCTGTTAATGCTATGATGCTTCGCACCACAGAGAAAGTTGCTCTGCTTTTCAGGGTAACTTTGGCCGGAGGCGATATGTTAAATAATTTCCCACTTTTCAGGGCTTATATGAGGATCTGCTAAGTTTGTGCTGTTCGTGTATGTATGCATGAATGTTTTGACTTCTCACTGTCAAAAATTTATTTCATGCAGGGGGCACAGAAGATTCCAACTAGTTCACCTAGAGGTGTGAGAAGAGATTGCTTCTCACTGTGTCTGTGAAAATAACACAGCAGTGCTCCCATGTTCACCAGAAAACTCACTGCTTCGCTTTGTGCCCCTTCTATGCACATGCTGCAGCTGTGGGGGTTCTAAAGGCCTAATGAAAATTACATTTACACCCTCGCAGTTCTTGCCTATCTGCCTATACGGTCTACATAATGCAACAGATGAGCACTGGGACCACGGTGTTAAAGTTTGGTAACATTCCTTAAGTAGGATCAAACTCGAAGCATGGGAGCAGCGCTGGCAGTGATGTGAATTTGATGAGTTCAACAGTAAAAACATTCCCTTTTTCACGTATAATGAGAATGACAAACAGGTTGGCTCAGGGTAGACTTTTGAGTTGACTTTTTAGGGGGAAATCCTTTATGAAATATCATTATGAGGGGAGGGAAAAATTGATATAAAAATGAACTTTTTGGAATAATTGACTCCGTGCTCATAAGAAGAGGGGGGATCCCATCATTTGTTATGAGCCAAATGTATGCTACAATATGGGAAATCCAGTTAGAAGAAAAGTGATGAGTTTCAGGAAGGCACTAAAATCTACATGCAAATGCATAATAATCACACATCTACAATATTGCGGTGTTAAGGAAAAAAAATAAAAAAAAATACCTTGAATTCAATTATCTCGTGGGCTGGAATAATCATAATGTTATTGGAAACTCAATTACGGAGGCAAGCCATGTCTGGAAATTAGCTGAACTTAGCTAAGGCAAGTCAGCCCCTTGAATTCATCAAGTATGGATTATCACAATATTACATGTTCACTTTGATTCTGCTGTCCAAAGACAAACATTCGCAGTCATTGCTGCACAGTCCCCACGTTTGTTTTATTCATGAACTGCACTCTGATCTATTATACATACAAAACTGATTCTATGCTGATTGCCTCGGGCTAAGAGGCTCAGACATAGAATTAATTATATTATATACACATGCATGATAATTGTGTACGATTCGGTCAAATACAAAGGTATTTCTCTATGTGTGATTACCATTGTTGCTTCACCGGCAATTATTTTCATTATTGTTGCTAATATTCTTAATGTTATTGTTTTCTCATTACAGCATTTCTCTGGGGCTTATTTTGAAGATATTAGGATGTATGTGACCGCTACTCTGGAATAAATCATGGCATTGGCTGACAAGGCCCATGACATTAATACACAAACGGCATACTCATATAGCAAGAAAATTACTCTGAAATTAAACACCAGGCCTGCACAGGTCGGGCATCGGAAGTAGAGATAAGGACACTAATTCATTAAAAATATTAATGAAATATCCCCTTCAACACTGTGCACATAAAGGCAACCGTACTTTTGAATATTGCAACATTAAAAGCCTTTCCTCTGGCTGATATGAAGGGTAGATTTTTCTTTATTATTAATATCACACTGGTTGATACTTTTACCCTGTTTTCCATGCCTGAGCATGATTGAAAATATTATTTCCATTTGCCACTGGAAGCATCACGGTTGGTGTTGTTATTAAATTCCGTCACACGCTACAATGCCCAATATGATTCCACCCCAAGTCTGTCCAAAGATATTTACAAAAAAGAAAAAAAAAGAAAAATTACAGGCTTTATGCATAATGTGGGACCTATGGAGTTCAATTGTATGTCTGGCTGGCATTTATAATAACATGATGCATTTATGTGTGGACGGTAAAAAAAAGAAAAAAGATCATGTAATACCACGCAAAAGTATTCCCCTTGAGCTTTTCCACTGATATTATTTTAAATATATAATTTATAGAATTTTGATTTACTACAATTCTTCTTTTTTTTTTTTACAGATTTAAGACTAATTAAATTGTGGTATGTGCATTTTCAGCCTGATTCCTCTAAATAAAATCCAAAATTGCTTTTAGAGGTTTTAGTGTAAATGCATCATTACTGCAAACATGTCTTTCACAGAACCGATTTAAATGAACAGCATCACTAAGACCAAGCAACACAGCAGGGAAGAAAGGCAAATAGTAGTGGAGAAGTAACCTGACAATATGTGAACAAGTTCTCCAACAAAAGTTTAGCCAAAAACATTTTAAAATCCTTTACAGTTTATGAATAGACTCTAATTAATCAAATCGATTTGACTTCTCCCTTACTAAGTCCCTCAGTTTCATTTCATGGAGCTTTTATCAGCCACATAAAGACCTGTAACAGTTTTTCTTACATGCGCACTCGAAATGAAAATAAGTGCCACAATTAACTTTTTTTTCCCTTCATCAATTACATTTTGAATCATCATTTTCTTTTATGCATCCATGTCCATTTTCTGTTAACTTTGCGAGTTTCCCTCGGTTCCCTCCGTCGCCAGCCTTTACCCCCTGTTCTCTCGCTCTGCAACACCGCCTGCCATGGCTGAACTTGGGAACATGCAGCCTCGCTCCGAGACGACTTCAATCCCCCCTCCCCATTATCAGGAGAGCGCACATTGCCGCTCACAAGGGTTTAATTTATTTGTGCCTGTTTCAGCCCAAGATTAAAGTTTAATTGGCGCTGACTGGCAGCTCCCAAGTTTTGACTAATTCTCCTTATCGGGAATCCTTACCGAGTAGCTGTGGGCAATTCGAGGCCTGCCTGCTTGCCTGCACGCGTGGCAGCAGTGCCCACACACACATACACACACGCACAGTGCACATTTGCACTCAGAGGCCAACATGCAGCAACATAATAATCCCTTATTTTAATTGGTTGATACATTGAGTATGAGTGACTTGATGTTTTTTTTTTTGTTGTTGTTTTTTTCTTTTTTGAGTTGTGTCTTGTCAAGGTGTTGGTCCGTATTTTCGTATGTAAGGTTTTTTACTTTGAATGTTTTTCGGCAAAGCCTAAAATAGCTTCTGGACTGTTGGGTAATTAGGCACGGATTGCATTATTTACCCCCATATGTTACAAATGATTTGTTAAAGTGGAACTATGCTACCCTGGTTCAGAGCCTTGTGTGTAAAACACACAGCTAAGCCTTTATGCCCCCATCTATATGACTAAAAACATATAAAACTGAATAGGGAAAAAAGGGGTTCGAGTCGGGACTGTAGGACACTGCTGCTAGTGTTGTCACATCTTTACTGAATCCTTCTACCATAAATCATTAAAAAAGTGTATTAGAACAGAGGGAGGCATTTCCATAAACACGTGTTTATGCCAGAGTGATGCACAAGCGTAAATAACACTGATAATCTCGGGCTGTGTTTGATCAGCCAAATCTGTGTCTGAGGGTGCAATCGCTTGTGACCTGTAATATTAGCGGCAGCTATTAAAAGCTGTGGAGGATTTGCAAGGCTTCATTTAGTCAGTCGGGGAGATGTGCGTGAAATAGAGTTCCTTTGGTTGTAACTAATGTCTCTAATGAGCGGAGCTTCTGTGTTTTGGCTACGTGCTCCTAAACTGGGATGCACTGGATTAGGAGAGTTCTCATGAGTGGGGTGGGGGGAGATGGAGCGAAGTTCAAACACTAGCATAGAAGCCTGTATCACATTATTCAAGTGATGTGCTGTAAGTTGAAGTTGAAGATAAGATAAGTCGAAGAGTGCACACCCTTGTAATCGGCAATCTAGTTTAGTCATACTTATAGTTCGTTTTTTTTTTTTTTATTAACTCTTTTAAAATTTCTCTGTGCCTTCCAGAAAAGCGCCGTCTTTGTCCGATCCGCCATTCAGTGTTGCTCTTACATCACAGGTTTGACATGTTTCATTGCCGTCATTCAAAATTATTTCAAAGAAAGATGAGAGTGAAAAGCAAAGCGCGGAGTTAACACGGATTTATGCTGGAAACTAAGAACTAAAAAAAGATGACAGGAAGGGCAAGCTGGTGTTAATAGAAAACACAGGGCTGAAAATGATTGGCACGAATAGATAAAGGAAAGCAAGGTTCATTCAGCCACCTGCCAGAGCATATCTGAGGTGTCCCACTCACAGGTAGCATGTGTGTTGTGTCTATCTGGAGACAGCAGGCTCCCTTGTAAAACTGTGTGCTAAAAGCGGCATCGCTCCCAGCATTGACCCCATGGGTTGTTTTTCCCTTCCTAAAGTCACAAAATGGTGTTTATGAATACAAAGTGTAGCTTGAACTTCAGAATTATTTCCTGGTTCTAACAAATTAGTGCCTCCTAAAAACCCGATGTCTTACAAATAATCTAGTCCAATTTTGATTTAACACAACATAATTAGGCTATGTGTTTGACCCAGCCTTCTTGGTTATGGTTCCAAACCAAAAAAAAAAATTAGTTGAAGGAACTAATGTGTAAAGTTAAGGCTACCAAAGAGGGGGTTAAAACAAAATCCCCACACCTCACCATTACCAGTTACCTGAACTCATTTCACACCTTAGTCCTAAACCTGACCCCAACTCAAAAACAGCACTTCTTCTTATGGGGTCCACGGTTTTCAACCTGTCCTCACAACGTGGCATTCATTGGAAAGACTGGCCTTACAAGGTGAGAAATACTAAAACACACACACACACACAAGGTGAAGACTGGAAGCAGAGTTTCCACATCACTAATTCCCAAGGACAGCACCTGATCCTGACCATGAGAGAGGATTTTCTGAGTCTAACTCCACCTGACCTCCAGGTTCTAAATACTGTCCTGACTCCGCTGTCACCTCTGTCACAGAAGAAGAAGAAGGCTATCCACTATGGAGGGACAAGCTGATCCAATATCCTGGGCATCTCTCTCCCCCTCTCTCCCGCTCTCTTTTTTTTGCTCTTGGTCATATTATCTTGGCTTTTTGCCACACTTCACGACAACTCCTCCAGAACACTGTGTATACCACCTGAGGAGCGCTAGAGTGAATTCCTCTCAAGCTGAAGTCATGCAGCACCAAATAAACAGCACCCAGTCGACAGATGGTGTCATACGGTTGAACTGAAGCACGAGGGAAGCACTGCCAAATAATAGGGGTTGCCAGTTGTGGTGTAACAGCCACTACAGAAACTGTGTCTGAAGAAGTTTGAGAATATGTATTTTGATTTTAAGAGCAGTAAACCCTGTGCCAGTGTGCACCTGTTAGGATTCTGATAGTTTTTAGGAGATGGGCCGAGGAAAGACGGCTCGTGTGTATAACAGAGACTCACATTGGCATTCTTTGCTGGTCATTTGTGCAACAATATCTCAGCAAGTGTCTCTTTAATTCAGTAATTTGACAGAAGCAAAAGCATCTTGCCTTCATCATCCTCCCACTTGTCGTTTTATTATGCCTTTTTTTTTTTCCAAGGTCTTTACTCCAGGGCACATAAGAAGGAAACAAAAATATATTTTTCTTTTGCTTCCATCCAGAATCGGGTTATGATGAACAAATTGTGTAGCAGAAGTTGTTTACAGGAGGAGCAAAAACAAGAAACAGCACTGACAAATGGGCACCACAGTTAGCTTTCGTGAAACAATTAATGTTGCTTGTGGTGGGCAAAAGTGCTCGCGGCCATCTCCCCGTCCTCCTTTCTGTTGTGTACGGAGTTGTCGTTGTGGGTTTCTCACTGTGTCAAGAAAAACCATATTCAAATGTGTATGGCTATTAAACGATAATTTGCACAACAGATGAATGTCAAGTACGGCGCTTTATCAACGGAATGCCTCTTTGTTTCAGCACGCCCAAAGAGGGGCTTTTGCCAAGGTGAATGAGCTCTGGAGTCAGTCCTAACAATGTGTGCCAACAAATCGCGTTTTAAGCTCCACAAAGTTTGCACAGCTTTTCTCTTTTCAACACCCGGCATGTTTTTTCTGGAAAGTAAATTAGAGATTGTTTTCCCAAAAATGTTTATACGAATGAGTCTTTCGGCTGTCTTTAAGGAAACCATTTCCCTGTGTCGAATCAGTGAAAATCTCTGTGAATTGCCTGACAGAATGCAAAGTGCTGAGTCTTTATTGAGAAGCACTGCAGACAGAACTTTTTATAACACCAAGCTTAGCGCGTTGATAGATGAAGATGATGTGGTGACGAGGAGGTCTTCCTCTCAACACCTCAATGAGTTCTAAATCCAAGCTCAAACAAAGTAAGCATAGAGTGTAACTTTGGGTTTAAGTGTGTTTGCACACACAGGGATGGTTTGTCAAGTCAAATGAGGGACGTTTTCCAGTCGGAGGTTTGTTGACATTATATAAATCCTAAATACATGGACTAAAAACAGGAAAACAAAACAAATACAATGCCTATGAAAACAATGTGATCTTTTTCACAAACTTCTGTCTACTCAATTTAAACTGTTTGTGAGACGTAAAACAGAAATATTTCACACACAAAAAAAATCAGAAAGTGTGCATAAATATTCAGCTCCTCTTAAATAACACTACAATTACACCTGCAAGCGTTTTAGAGGTACATCTTTCACATCATCTGATTGAATGGGGAATGCTAGCATACAGTCAAATGTTTGCCACAAATTATCGGTGGGTCTTTCTAACATATTTCACTCTACTTCTGACTGTATGTTTAGGTTCATTTCACCTGGTTTCCCATGCTGAGGTTAAGTTGCGCCCACAGCATAATTCTTCCACCACCATGTCTCATAATAAGAATACTGTGTTCAGGATGATGTGCATTGTTAGTTTTCCACCACAGAGTACTGCAATTCCAAGACATTCTTCCATGTGTCTGTTCTGTCCCCTATATAGCTTGTGACAATCTCCACATGAATATTTAGTGATTTTTTGTCACTCTTTTGCACATTCTTAGATTTTGAAGAAAACAACCATATATTTCTCGGGAGAATTTTCTGCTGTATGAGTTGTGGATGTCTGCATCTCCTCCAGAGTTACCCTAGGTCTCCTGACTGCTCTACCTTTCTGATTATTGCTTATTGATTTGACTTGGCAAGTTTGCAGTTGTACTATGCTCTTTACATTTGCACAGAACGGATTGAGCAATGCTCAGTTAAAGTTCAAAAGTTTGGAATATTGTTTTATGGCCTCAACCTGATTTTGCACTTTTTCACTTTACCGTGACCTTTCTGCTGTGTTCTGTGGCCTACAGGACGCCTTTTGTTCCCTGATGTTCTCTTAACAAGTCTGATGTCTCCACCGGGTAGCTGTGTAGCTCAAAGACATTACACAGAAAATGACTATTTACCAATGAGATGACTTCTGAAGGTAGCATCGTATTTTATTTAGGGATGTGATGGTAAAGAGGGCTTACTATGCAAGCTAAACTTTTCTTTTATATTTCATTTATCTTCTCTCCACTTTATATTGATCTAGCATATAAAATTCCAACAAAATATGTCAATGTTGAGGCTGTAACATGAACAAAATGGGAAAATCAAAAGGTAAGGGCAATATATATTTTTTCACTATATATCTGTCAGATTCATCTGCAGAGGTAAGCCCTTCTCAATTTCAAGTATAGGCGTGGACCTAAGTACCCACGTCATTAGCTCTTTGAGGACCAGCAGCACGTATCCACCTGACAGATTCTCCCAACCACGTCTGCAATGAAGACGCTGCTTAGATTCACCTCCCCAGATGCCCGAACCCAAAGCAGGAAGCAGCCTTGTGCTTGAGCTGATGTCACTTGACACAGTCAAAACAAAGCTCTGTGTTTCCTCATCGCCACGTTGGGCATGATGGCTGACGTGTCAGGCCTTACCTGCTCCCTGACGGCAGGCGCCATGGAAACCCACAGTGACGACGCCACCTGCTCGGTGTCAGTAGGAGTCAGTGTGAACACGTCAGGGTAGGTAAAGTAACTGGAAGACCCTTGGTAGCATACAGCAACATCAGATCCTCCAGCGGCACTGCTTTAGGAAACTGATGATGATTTTCACAAATATGAATTACTGTGGTAAACTGTTTGTTTACCACAGTAATTCATATTTGTGAATTACTGTGGTCGTTCATTTTTTTGTGAACGACCATGCTGTGCTGTTAAACCCAATTACCTCTGTACTTATTACACACATTGTAAAGTCAGTTTTTTTATTGAATTGTTGCATGTGCTGCAAATCAGTCATGATTCAAACGCAAGCAAGAACTTGGCTTAAACCAGATGTTTGTATACACTATATAGAAATGCCTGGCAGCATCAAATTATGATTTTTTAGATCAGTAATAATGACAAAGCATTTTACATATATATATATATGCAAATTTTATGATTTGGAGTAGCCATAACAAAATCCTTGATCTCAATGTCAAGGGTGTATGAGAAAGATGGTCACACAGTTACAACAAACATAGCCCAAAATACCAGTAAATTAGTATTAGGGTGAAATTATATGAAAGCAAGAAAGCTGTTAAATTGCTTTATACATGATGCATGTAAATATTTGTACATAGATTTCAAACCACATGATTCTGTCAGAAATTGTTCCAGTTCTCTGCAAACAAACATTCACACAAAAATAAAGAGCTGTCGCTTTTTCCTTCACTGGTAGCTAAGTCAGTTGAATACATGAATATTAAACATGGTAGTCCATATTTATTGATTGTTGGGAAGTAGATCCTTACTTTACTTAAGTCGAAACTTTTGTTTCGCATCAAAACTTTTTAGTTATAATGGATGTGCACTTTGCAAACAGTTACTCCGAAAGTAGGACGATGTTGTGCGAGTGCAAAAAGCCAAGCAGAAGCAAAATGCTTGTATGTGTTTTTATCCTTCCCCCAAATTGAGGCCACACTTTTAAGGTCAGCAGAGTACGACGAAGTGCAGCGGGTTGCAGAATGTTGCTGGCACTTAGCTCGCCGCACTTCTGAACCTCGCAGACGTCTGTGGCAAGGTCACTGCAGGAAGCATAAATGGGAGATGATGGCTCCGTTGTTCCGTGTCATCCGCCGTGCGCCACACCATAGTATTTGGGGACGGTGCTGCTGAGTGCAGCTGACATCATGTACAAATGTGCACAAAGGAGGCGGGCAGCGTTGCAAAAAGCATGGCAAAAATAGAGCTCAGCTTAACATTATTAAGACACAAGCTTCAGTTAGCCCACACAATGTGATGATGGAACATAATTGATGCATTTTCTGTTTTCTTCCTGGAAAAAAGCTTCTTTTTTTCTGGACTACACAGACATGCACACTTGTGTCTGAGGGCATAAAAGTGTTTTTGCTTAGTTTCATTTATACTATTATTATTTTTTTCTTTTTTGAAAAATGCAGATGAATAAATGCTAATTCATAAGAGGCCAGACTAGCCTTGACTCTTCACACAACCTTTCCTACTGAAGACTTTTCCTACTTTGAAAATGCATCGTTTTACTGCAAATTATAACCATAAAAGAGCCTCAGATCCCCCATTCTGCTAAATTAATAGAATTACGCAAAAAATGTAATGATGGCAATTAAGTCTTGAAAATGCAAATTTTATAGTCAAGGACGATTACCTCATTTATAGCGTGTGCTGGAATGATGCCAGACGAAGGTAATTTAGATCCGGGTTGCTCACGGTTACATCATGATGAATATGAGACAAGAAGGGGCTCATCTTGTACCTCTAGTCACCCAACTCAATCAAAGGGGGGGCGGGGGGCAGCGTTTGGGGGGCAGGGGGTTATGTGGAACACGTATGCTGTCAGAAAAGACTCTATCCCGGGAAAAAAGATGCATACATCAGTAGTCAATGGGACTGGAGGAGGAATGAGGACTTACAAATTGTCTTTCAAACACTGGAATGTGAAACATCTGGAAGAGGTTCACCCCACTTGATTAACAAAAAGTCATTTATTTTACTATATATTCTGGTATTTATGACCACATGGGTTGTAAAGCATGTTTGATGAAACTCTTGCTAAATGACACTATGTGGCCTTTCAACTTTACATTTATATTCAATTTTTTTCTTACCCCTTTGCACATTTGACTGGGAAAAATACTCAGTTAATTATTTGTGAAGGTGGAAATGTCCAGCATGAATCTTTTACTGGGATCTGCTGCATGCCACAAACTGCCATTAACTTTCCATTTCACTTTAGTACTGCCTCCCTTAAAATGGATCATTCGGATTCGTTTAGATTTTTTAAATGACTTTGTGTCATCTTATTGTAAGTAATAAATGCTTCACCTGTAATTGAAAATTGCCATATAAATTAAAGATTGAAAAAAGATGAATAACTTGAGAGTTGATTTTATAAAAAGAAAATCAAAACTTCCATCCATGCAATTCTATATTAGAGGATATTAAACTTCAACATTTTCCAGAGGCCATCAGCAAAGTTACTTCTGCTAGTTGACGTCTGTGTTTACCAAGGATACTGGTCCACATGATCGCTTTAGGACAATTACAAGACCTGGACAATCTAACACCTGAATCTACAAGTGTAAAATTTGGTCAAGCTTTGAGCATACTGAGAAGTCACAGGTGATGAGGCAGATTCATACAACCGCCAGAATCAACCAGCTCAACTTTAGTGTAGAAACACCGATATTGTTTGGCTAAGGAAGCAGCAAGGAATTTAAGAATATGAAGTTAAAGTGTAGATGTGTATTTATGTAACATGTTACATGTAGTTGAAGTAAACATTTTCAGTTTGAGATGGGATAAGCAGTCTTCTTCTGCTCTGTGAATTTATTAACCTTTTTTTATAAACTCATAGGAAAATGGCATTTAGGAAATCTATTACTGCTAATAATTGTGTGCAGCCCAGGAATCCCATTAACAGCTGTTTTACAAAGATTCTTCATGGGGAACCTTTTTTTTTTAAACCCTTCTTTGTTTCTCCCCAAAAAGCATATATATATATATATATATATATATAGATATATATATATATATATATATATATATATATATATAATTTCTTGGTCAATCCCACTGATATAAAATGTTTCCCATATATTATACATATTTTCTCACATCCAGTAATTTACTGTGACTCCACTGTCAGACTTATTTAATTGTAAAAACAAAAAAGGAACATTGTTGGGGAAAAAAAATAAAATAAAACAACAACAAACAGACATTTCCTTCTTGTTTCTATTAAAATCGGAGAGCCATTTAGCAAACATTTCACCCAGGCTCGGCTATTACACAGCCTATTGACATACATTGCACCCAGGCTGGACTCTTTCAACGCCATCCATCGGTCACGCAGATTGTCCCCTGGCAGGCAGAGGGCCGGTGACGTTAATGGAAATGGGGCTATGCTGGGAGCATAGAGCCTGGAGAAGCCTGGATGATCCCTCAGGCCATGGCTGCCACGGGATGAAATAGAGAGACTATTACAGCAGAGTTGTAAAGCCCCACACGCTCCACGCACTATCATAATAGAATATTGATTCTATCAGATGCCAGGCCCCGGCCTGTCCCTGCAATGAAGGAAAGAGCAGTAAAGGTCATTGTGTAAAAGGATAGAATGAGGGAGAGAGACAGAAGAGCACAGAGGTGAAAGGAGAAAGGGAATATCTGGGGAGAAAAGAGAAAGTTGACCATTCCTCTTTTGTACTTCTACAGTAATGGAACATGTAAGTGCACTAAGATGAATGCAGGATTACAGGATTCATAAAAAAAGAGAGGCTGATTTAAGTCTTGTTCAATAAGTTTAATAAATCTCATTTTTGTTGTTCTGTTGAACTCTTTTTGTTTTTTCCCCCCTTTCTCCCCACTGCTGCATCTGTCTCCACAGCCATAAGTAACAGGGAAGCAATTTCAACCATTAATTGTTGATCAAGACGGTTGGGAAAAGCGCCAAAGGAAAAGGATGACAAATAAGCACCCACCACGCGAACAGCAGTACAAATTACACCACAAGCAGGAGACGTTTATGCTTGATTGGAGCAATTTAATGTTTTCGCTCCAAAAAAAAAAGGAAAAAGCCCTCAAATCCTGGGAGGACAGTTAAGAAAATGACTTTTTAATCATCCAAGGAGCCTCTGCGTCTTGTCTTTCCTGATGGCACCATATTGAAGACTTAGAGACATCAGGAGTAGGACTTTACTAATGGAGAGCAAACAGTGTGAGAATCAAAACTTACTGGCCAGACTTTGCTTTAATATTGATAATACCCTCATGATGTGTAGATTACCCCCGTAAAGCAAAATGCCACAGTCCGTTTTTCAATTTGTCTTCAAATTTTGTTTTAAATCTGGACAAAGTGTGGTGGACATCACAGGAGGAACTCATTTTCGGATTTTTGCTAAGTGCAGATAGTGCACTTGAAGCATGATTTTTGGTATTTCCAATTTATATTTGTTCAGGGCAATTCACATACAGATTAGCCCAAAAGTATTCACACCCCATGGCACATTTAACATTATTTTTCAGTTTTTATCAACCTATTTCTTTTGACTATCAATGCTGAAGTTTGGAGTCTGTGGAAGGAATTTAACATTAGGCCAAAGACACCTTCCAACCTCAAAAATCTGCAGCACATCCTGCAGGTTTTTTTTAATTGAAACCTACATTAATTTTGTCAGGAATTATGAAAAGTGCTAGGTTCTTGAGAGTAACTGGATAATTACTTTTTTTAAGAATAGCACTCATCTATGGACAAATTTGGAAGATTCTTGTCTTATCCTCTAGCAGTAACAAACTTGATTGAATGAAAATAAGTTAAATCTAAAGCAATAACAGCTGGATTAGGCAATTGGGAATGCCAAGCGTGTGGAAAACATGAATCGGTCCATCCGTTTTCAATACCCGCTTATCCTGCCGAACTTGGTCATGGAACAAGGGGTGAGGTACGCACTGGGCAGGTGATAGGGAAACAATCACATAAAAAAGCTAAAAAAATAGATTTTAACAAGTTTGTACCAGTTTACGTTCCTACGAGATTCTTTACTCTCACGTCAGCATCCATCTTGTGGATTGTCGGTCAATTTGTAGCGCAGACATATAACAGGTACCCTTTCCAGCTGGAATATTTCCTCTTTTCCAGCTGCAATGGAGGGAATGCAGCTAGAACAGCTGCACGCTGTTCAGCAGTGTTCATTAAAACCAGAAAATAGCCTTGAAATGTCAGTTTTTTCCTTCTTGTTTCTTCCCGCTACTATCACTCTGTAGTTTTAATCTCTCCTACCTGCTATGACATGAGTGATGTGGATTTTCACTATGTCACAACATAATTTATACTTATTGGTTCATTTTGGAAATCCATAAGTTTGGGGAAAATGTAATTTAATGCCGTTCTGTGTTTCTACTGTATTTGTGAAGTTGTTGGAAATGAAGTTCACCTCTGGCCATTTTGTATTAAGTTTGACCTGAGCAATAACGGTTAGGACTTGGGATTACACTAAGAAAGTACTTAATGTTGATTTGATTTTTTTTGATTTTTTTTATTTATTTATTTTTTAGAAATATGTAGCCTAATGTATAAACATAAATGAATATAAGTACACTTTTTCGAAAAACAAATCAGAAACCCATGCTTATTGCCTTCAAGCATCACACAAGTCAGACAAGGCATATGTTTAACCGTGCAACAACATTAGAATTGACTAATCTGTGTTGTGACATTACGGCCGGTGTATAAACTTAATGATGAATTCTGTTTTTTCCCAGGCCACTGGAAAATATATTCATGAAATCTCAATGTCCGACGAAACCAGTCATCTTTTAAACAGAGCTTTGACTGTGACATACTATTCCTCATTTCCATTCCAGGGGAGGCTTTATTTTAGTCAAATAAAAATCCATTTTTCTTGCTCTACTTCTTTTTTCTTTTTTTTCCCCTCCTCCGAATTCACTCTTAGCCCCAGTAATTGAACAGTAGTTGTTGAGGGCCCCAGCAAATGAAACTGCCATTGTAGCATCAAAAATAATCAATTTGATGAGTCTTGTATATACTCCCATACTCAACGTAATGTGATATTGATTCGCGCTCTGATATAGTACTCCTCTCGCGCACCAGAATGATTATTGGCTTTTGACAAATTCCATTGCAATATTTTATTTCACCCTCCCTCTCGGCCCTCTTTTGTCTCACAGCGCTGCTGCAAAAAGCCCTCAGCTCCACTTCCCCTCTACAGCCAGACTTTATATGTTCGCAACCTACTTGAACAATAAAAAAAACCCCTCTCGCCTCACTTGCTAGTCATCTAAAATCATCCGAGTTGATCCAATCAACTCGCGTCAAAGTGTTACATATATGCAACTCAGTTTGCCTGTAAAAAGATACAGTTTGAAATCCGTTATCTCTTCTCTTTGCTTCATCAATTCATGCCCACCTTTGAGTTAATGTTTCCCCGTGTTGTAAGACATTGTGAATAGCTCCCTTGAAAATCTAATACATTATTTAAATCCAAATCACCCTGCCCTGTCCAACAATGTTATAGATGACAATAATGCTGCCTTGGTGTTCAACCCCCCCACCACGTTCCACACACACGCACACACACACACACACACCATAGATTTGAACTTCCATTTCTTCAGCTCATGTTCACTTGCTCACTGTAGCTACAACAATGAATCTAAGGATTGATGGGGACCATGAAAAAGCTGTGGACAGACTGATGGTGGGATCATGTGACGACGGGATAAGGAATAATAGATTCATGAGGAGATGAATGGGATTCAGGTGTGGAAACGCAAATGAAGGAAGGAAAAGGAGGGCTGGACGTTGGGGTGGCAGAGTGAGGGCGGCTGGGTGGGCAACAGTGCTAAAATGGAAAGATGGCACACCTCAACACACCAGGCCAGTTAGTATTGATTACCGCACGTAATAAAGAAAGCGAGAGACCTGGCTCCTGAGAGGACAAGGCTCTCTTGGCGTCTGTTTTAACAAGGAATGCATTTGTATGTGTATACGTGCGAGTATGCGTGTGTGTATGAGATCTAAAGCCATTAAATATGCCAATGCCTGCATTTTACTCACTGAAATGCCAAGGGGTGTCTACAGAAATGAATAAAAGAACAAGTACACCGTGTGTGTCTGTGTCAGTGTACAGCCTGTGTATGCAAGAGGGCGTGTGTGTGTGTGTTTGTGTCTGTGTGCCTGCTGCGGGCTGCAACCCCAGCATGAAAACACTTCATGCACACACATATACGCACACACAACAAGGGCCCACTCATGGAAAAATCAATATGATGGTGATAGAAATATGCTTGAATGTTCTCTAGGTGAGAGATTGATCTGAGCTCTACAGAGAATTTGTCCAAAACCAAATAATGGTTAAGGGCCAGCGACCTCCAGATCTCCACAGAAAACAATAATTAGAACCACACTGTGTGAGCCCACACTAAGCATATTAAGGCCAGAGTCAATGAAGGCTAAATGCTAACATAGCAAAGGTTGTGTTTCAATATGAGTGGAAAGAGAGTGAGAGAAGGAGAGAAGCTTTTAACAATTATGTTTACACTGTGTTTCAGCTTTTATCTTTGTTCATTTAAGAAAAGACAGTCCCTTTGTTTACTACATTTTCTCCAGTTTACCACTTACCACTATTTGCACTATTATGTGTTCACTTATTGTTCACTGTTCTTTTTATTGTTCAGTCTATTTGATATGTGTGTGACATGAAGAAACGTATGTGTATATTGCTCTTCATGTACAATTCAATCGCAAAGTATGTTTGAAAATAATTTATATGCTCTTGAATAATCTATAGAATAAGGTTTATTGGCTTTGCAGCTGTAATATCCGTCTTTTACTGCAATTGCTGACCAGTTTTTTGCGTGTTTCTGATAATATTTTGACAATTAAATTTTTGGTGGTAAACCACAAGTTATAGAGGAAGATCCTGATCTTTACCTCCTCTCACAGATTCATGATTCAGGCCACTTCAAAACATGTGTATTATTTTACATGAGAAAAAAACAACAACATGTTGAAACATACAATTAAAAGATTACGTTAAATGAAAATGTGCAAGAGACAAGGAAACCTGTAAGAAATTGGTGTACTTTGGACATAGATGAAGCTCAATTGAGTTCTTAAGTTTTTACTTCACTTTTTACTTCTCCTTCTAAAATAACCACATCCATTTCTGCTTAGTATGGGGAAATCTCCATGCTTTTCATTATTGATACTTCCATCAGTTTACATAGCCATAAAAAGACTTCTCACACTTGAACAAATACATAAATAGTCTTTCAGTATAAGCACAGTTTATTATAATTCTCAGAGGAGAAGCCATATTGTGGACACATTGCAAATATATTGAGATGCCTTGGCTTACCTATTACCAAACAAAGGCAACTTTATGATTTGTAAATAATCTACAGTCTCCATTTAAAGACTTGAAATTTCAATTACACAGTTCATAGTCAAATCTTGAACGCCTTTGTCATTTCTGAACCCCTTAAAGTTGTAAAATTATCTTTGAATCAGAAATGAAAACCTGCACCATTTTGTATCACCTTATAAAAAAAAACCCAACAACTTCAGTACAGCTGAGAAAATGTATGCATGGACAACATAAAATGTGCTTTTTAATATTTATACATGTTTTTTTATTTTTTATAAATAAAACGTGTGATTTTCTGAGTTTTGACTTCCACAAAAATCACCCTGGCAACTTATTGGTTGTGCTAGTGTTCATTTTTGTCCCTTATATGAGGAAAAACAAAAGTCTAATTTACCCATTAATGTAAAATGAGACAAAATATCCCCATTGAAGCAATGGTTAAACAATAATTCGAATATTCTAGATTGTTTGAACAAAATTCAGATTTCTTAACTAGTTGTTCATAATCTAAAAGCAGTAAATGTTCATACATGAACTGACAGAACGACTTGATCTCACCTATGAAATCTATTATCAGCACAAACATTTCTTGAGTGATGAGTCTCCTACAGGAAACAACAGCTGTATGTGCAAATCATGCATATAAATCAATTACAGAGGCCCTATGTACTTTAAATGCACCCATTAATTAAGCAATGTCAGACACAATGAACCGTGAAGTTCATTACATTTTTAGCATTCAGACCCAGGATTATTTGAAGACTGCATGAGAGGAGAGGAAGACGGGTTTACCTAATGATCAGAACTATAGCTCAAAGTCGGGCAGATGCCAGCGAAAATATAAGGAACGTTTTTTACGAGAGGAGGGAGCAGAACAGAGGGCTGTCTTATCAATCTGCAACACGCACGAGAAAATGAGATCAAAGGTAAGCAAAGAATTATAACAACTAGCTGTTTTCTCTTTCACCTCAGAGGAGCTACTCACTTGATCAATTTGATGGAAACGTTCGTATTTTCTCAGAACTAGATTTGTTGATTTGGATTAAGCATTCAGCACAAGTGGAGAAGAAATGGCTTCTTTGTTGGACGCTTTATGGAGTTGTACACAGATTTCCAAATTAATAAAAATCATTCGTCTACATAAAGAGGTTCAAAAAGAATGACGTTATTTTAGAAACTAATCCATTTAAAAGATGCTACAAAATAGATCCTTCATAAAAAAATAATTTTCACTTTACACCATTTAATGTATAGAGTCTGCAGGCC
Source organism: Alfaro cultratus (assembly GCA_903066825.1). Lineage (NCBI taxonomy): Eukaryota > Metazoa > Chordata > Actinopteri > Cyprinodontiformes > Poeciliidae > Alfaro > Alfaro cultratus. The sequence continues at coordinate 29,150 of CAEFZX010003526.1, forward strand.
CATATTTAGTATAAATGGGTTTTTATAAGGTTAGTTGGGTTTCATCATATTTTATGTCCTGTCTGATACTAGTATTGAGTTTCTCAGGCAGCTACATTAAACTCAACATTATTTTGATAAAAATAATATCCCTGCCTGTGGTGGAGCGGGATCATAGCATCATGCTGCCTCTACCATGCACCATTGTGTTGTTTCAGCTGAAGCTATTAGCAATGTCACTATTACAAGTAACCTGCTAAATAAGCAACCCATGGCAATCTCAAAGTTACTCAGGAAAATTTTTTTGGAGACCCTAAAGACCAAATGGAGGTTTAAGTCACCCATCCTGCTGGTTATATTTTCAAATGTTTGTTGGATTGACCAATAAAATCTTTATCTCTGCTGAGATAGATTTGCCCTGTAATAGTTTCTAGTGTGCAGTATACCATACAAAGAAGTAGTTGCTATAAAAAAATTCAATGGCGTGTGAAGTGTCATACTTTAACTGTGGATATATGGCTAAAATACCTATTTATAGATATTATATTTAACTGGTAAGTATATTTCAAGAGTGCAACCTTTTTATTCATGAAGTCTTCTCAAAAATCAGTCCAGTTCAGTATTTTTCTAAGACAACAGGAGAGTTTGTGGGTAAGGGTGGATGGGTGGGTGAGGGGGGCTCAGAGAGACGAAGCTTGGCCCAGCTGCCTGGCATTAAGCAATGACCTCTGCATAATGAAAGATGGCGAAAACATTTCCCACTCATTACAAGGTTCCACACTGTGACAAGATTTGCATATTCATTTTTTTTCTCTCTCCCTTCACCCCCACCACCCGTTTTCACTGCAAATTATTATTTTTAGTTGTTTTGTTTTTTTGTCCTGTGAGCAGGACATCTGCCTCCCCTGACCAAGCTCTGGTAGAGGAAAAATAAATAAATATGTGTGTAAATGTAGCGTCTCTGTCCAGATGCCACAAAAATATGGCATGGTGTCGACGTCGTCGCTCGCTGCAGCCGCGCGCGTGTTCTTCGACTTAAGCACCAGGAAATCAAGTTCAGGGTCAGTGGAGAAGAATACAGGTTTGACAGATAAACCCAATAGAGAATTTAAATTTGCTTTGATTTTTATTGTATGGTATGTCGCTATGATACTCGTATTCTGGTGCAAAGAAAGGAGTGTTGACCTTTTTCAGTAAATTTATTTGGCCCAACTTGCAATAAGTAGGCTACAGCTAAAAATATGATTTTTTTAACTACATCAAAAATTGATGTTGACATATATTACATACTACCATGTTCTTTTTAAAGGTTCTTTTATGCATGAACCAATTCCTTGAGGGTCTTCTATTGATCGAAAAGTTGCCAAAACACATAGTTATATTTCAGCTTCAAATAAAAAAGACTGACATGTTAGCAAAAAATGCAATAGCATTCCCAATCAAAAGAAATACAGAACAGAATTTTTTGCCCTTAAAACAATCATAGAAGGTTTGAAATTATTAATAATAATGAAAAACACACACACACGCAGGATGAAAAGTATGAGTTGAAATTCCATCTATTTAGTTGGGCAACTTTAATTCAACTGAATCAGTCTGAGCCGGAGCCGCCAACCTTGCCCGGAGAGTCGCCGATCTCAACGAGAAGCGTAACGATCACCGTAGCACTTCTGAATACAAACTGTTTTATGTGAACACCTCAAGCAGAGGAGCTACATAAATATAGAATTAGTCAAAGTGTTATTTTTTTTCTTCTTTTTATGTTTTATTTTACCCCCACCCCTTCTTTCCTCACTCTCCAGAAAGATCCCCAGGTTCGGGCTGGCTTCGAGCATATGTGGGCACCTACTTCAAAAAGTTGCAGCTCCCATATGATAGCTCTGCAAAAAGGTTTTCTTTTAACTTAAATCAGCAAATGTGTGGCGCGCAGACCTAGCGGCATGTTTTTCTCCCTCAGAAATAATTTCTCCCAGGGATCAATTTGAAATTTAAATTGCACCGAAGTGGTGTTTGTCATAAACAATCAAATATTTGAACCTGCGAATTACCTTTGGTCCCCTCCTCTCCTCTCTGTACCTGCGCTTCCCTCAGTTTTGAACAAATTGCATGGGGCATTGTTTTGATGGTCGTGAATAAAGAAAGATGGCGATTCTCTCACAAAATATAAAATGAGAATGACGGCAGAGGGGAAATAACATCAAAGACATACATGAAAGAAATGAACACTACAATCAAATATTTTTGTTGTGTTGAATAATTAAAAAAAATCTATCATGTTGCCCTTTTAAATAGAATAGTGCGAGTTAAAATAACCCGCTAGTTTGAGTAAATTGGTAAAATCACGAAGGTAGAGTATTTACAGAAAGGGAAAGCTTCATGTCATCTCTGAAAGGGAGGATTTCTGCGTAATGTTCATTAGAGGAATTGATTGAATTAGGGGTGTAGCACTGTCACTGTTAATGGAGTCATTCCTAACTAGCCTAACTGGCTCTGGCTAGTGTCACACAAACAAGAGGGCAAGATGACAAAAATATGTACAGTATGTAGTGCCAAATGATCTCTAGAATCAGCTAAGCTTAATGATTTCACAAGCATCTTAGAGGTGTAATCATAATATATTTCAATTGTATAGCGATTTCCTAAATACTCAAAGACACTCTGTAGCCAATACAAAGCATTTCCTTTATTCTGTAACTTGCTTTGTGCAAGCATTCATTCAATTTGAACTATATTTTTCCATTTTACAATTTTAAAATATTCTGTTTTTACATGAAACAGGAATGCAAGATTATATGTGGCTAAAAAATTACAATCTTTTGTAATTTTTGGTGGATTGAGATTGGATCAAAGATCCATGTGTCTCCATGGTGACACATGGCTTTGGCAGCATTAAGATGTTGGGATGCTTTTGTTCAACCTGGGCTGCAAATTAAAGCACAATCTTCATCCTGGAACGTAGGCTGGGCAGAAGTTCACCTTTAAGCAGGACAGTAACCCAAAACGCACAACCAGAGCTATTTTTTTTTGGATGTTTCAGGTCATAACATGGCCATGTGTTAGAAGCTACTCAAATTCCAGACTTAAATCCAGTTGTTATGTAAAAGAAAAAAAAAGATATATATATATGTGAATGTACTTCAATTTAACACATTTTTTTGGTTTCGATTTCTCTACTTTAAGACTCTGAAGGCCTTTTGGAGCTGGATAGATATTGAATATATGTGAGTGTGCTGTGTGTGTCCATATGCACTGTCCCTGGCACCCCAAGGCCACAGCTATGATGGTTTAAACATGGAGGTGAGCAGCAACTTCAAGGCCAAAGTAAGGCATATTCTTGATAATGATGAGCACAAATGGCTGCTATGACCATTCGGCGAGACCCCGAACTTGATCCGTAATGGCCAGCCATAAAGGGGAAATCATCATCAATGAAAATGACAGGTTATTAAGATCAGATTTTAGAGGGGTGATGGCTTTAGTATGATAGGTTAGCCATCCATAAAAAGCTCTGAACGGCATCAGTCGTGCTCCCCATCATCCTGCACCCTGCACCAGAGACACATGCTAATAAGCTCACAACCTTTAATTAAGCAATATGTGTAAGTAGGCGGCCATTACAGCCTGATTTGTGAGCCAGTTCATTACACTAAGCACCGGCCAGCAGACACATATTCAATACAAATCAAGCTGGCCTGAAAATTATCCTGTTTAATGTGAGGCCAAAATTGATATTTTATCACTTGTCTTCTGATTAGTGACTTTAGGAATCTTCATATTTCATTCAGCTGAGGCAGTGTGCGATAGCTGACAACCTGCGATTGTTAGAGAGTTGTCGAAGTGTTTATTGACGTTGTTAGGTCACAGATGACTTGTCCGTTGGGTTTGCCTGCATAGGATCTCGGAGACAAAATGTTGCAACCGACAGCACCACGAAATGTACTCAAAAAAGTGTTACATGTTTTCAGTGGAGATTTCAACATTTGATCCGAAATTGGATCTAGGATCTCTACTGGAATCCCTGCCTGAACGCATCGACACGTACCGACTGTTTCAATTTCGTCAGTAGAAGGCAGTCACAATTTGCACAGCCTGTTTTTCATGGCTATTATAGAATAAAATTTTGTTGACACAAAAAGTAATAATTTTCCCAAAAAATAATTCCTTAATATTTATATTACCACCTTTGTGTCGCTGTCATGTAAGATGGTCAAACACTTGTCATTAAATTTCACAAAGTTCAAACGAAAATAAAACGTTTATGAAGTTGAGTCATTTTTCTTAGTTACCACAAAATTGACATCCAAACGACTACAACCCAAACAATCAGCAAGTCATGTAAAAAAAAACAAAAAAACTGAGTAAACATGCTAACATTAGCCTAGCATTATAGTTAGCATAAAGAAATGTTTTTGTAATAAACAGCTGTTGCTGTCTACAAACACTGAAATTGCTGTGTCAAAAATGTCATTGACTAATTTGCTAGAACACAATCAAATCTTTTCGTGGTCTTCGTTGTTACTGAGTGAGGTCTGGCAGTCTTGCAAAACTCGAGCCACATCCACTTCCTGCTATCGGCTCCACACGATTGGACCCTAAAGGGCAGAGAACCTTTAAAGCAATATGGCTAAGACCTTCACTTAAATGAACTGTATCCGATTAACAATAAAGTATCAAACTAACACTTACGGCCAAACAGTTTTTTACGTTTCCGTAGCTGGAGGGAGATGCTGGCACCCGCCTTGTCCTCTCTTTGACGGGATGAGCTCTGATCCAGGCAAGTAGGCACCTCATTGGTTGCATTGTCCAATCCATGTAGTTCACCAATCACCTTCAGAACAAAAAAGGACCACTGCTATATTGCTTCTTATGATAATCTAGACAGCTTGATCAAAAAAGTCTCTAAAATGTCTTATTTTGCAGCATTGGGAATACATTTATATGAAGCTGAGCTATAATCCAAACTCTACTGGGAGCAGATGTTAAATTGCCAGACCACAAAAGTGACTCATTACTTCAAAGGACTCGTATTCTATGCTTGAGAATATATTGGTGGCGTCGCCCAGACCACTGCATCTGGTGCTTTACATTGCACTTGCTGATTTAAAAAGAGGAAGTGATTAAAACACTTGATTTTGATAAATTTTTATGGGTGACTCAATGTAGACAATATACTGCATTTTACTCAGGACCTACTACAAGATCTACTTGGGTACAGATATAGGAAATCAAACTGAAACCTCTCTGGTAGCCGTTATAACAGGGGTGCCCAAAGTCGGTCCTCAAGGGCCAGCATCCTGCATGTTTTAGTTCTCTCCCTCGTTTAACGCACCTGAATCAAATGATGGCTTGTTAGAAGGCCTAACAAG
>CAEFZX010003529.1:0-73606 GCA_903066825.1 Alfaro cultratus
TTAGAAAAAAATGCATAAATAAGCCGCATCATTGTATAAGCCGCAGGGTTGAAAGCGTGTGACAAAAGCCGCGGCTTATAGTTCGGAAATTACGGTATATATTTATAAATATAATTATTTTATTACTACAGACTACTGTTGCTAAATATGTACTTTATTATAATTGTGATCTTCCTAATTACTTTTTTACCTCCATCAGACGACCACGATGTTTTGTCATTCTTGTTATTCAGACTCACTGAACCAGGCCAACAACCGGTAATCCCATTTCTTTTTATCTTTAACTGCTTGTTTTCCAGTTGTCATTTACCACATTACCAATCCCACTGTTTCTTTTTTATTTCTTTGTTTTATTTTTCTTTTGCATGTGATTTTTGCTGAAGCCCTCTGTTGACTCTGAGATTCCTAAAGAGGAGAAAGACAAGTACCAAGAGGAATTTCAGAACTTTCAGCAAGAGCTTGATAAAAAGAAGGAAGAGTTTCAAAAGGAACACCCAAATGTCCAAGGAGAGCCAAGTTAGTATTTCAAAGTTATATTTCAAATATAAAACCAGAACCTGCATAGTGTTCTCAGTGCATGTAGAAAAACTTTAGTGATTCACCTTTGACTCTTGTTGGTCGTTTGTGTGCGTTTCAGTCGACGATTTTTACGAAAGTGTGAATGACCGCGAGATTCGTCAGGTGTTTGAGGGTCAGAACCGGATCCATCTGGAAATTAAGCAGATCAACCGGCAGCTCGCTATGATTCTGGATGAGCAGCGTAGATATGTTTCAGTTATCACAGACGAGATTTCCAAGAAGGGGACAAGTGCCGGGTCAGGACAGGTGAGCCTACAAGCACCGATGTTTGGATTTACACTGAATTCAAACTAAACTGACCTGGGGTTCAACAAAGTCTTACCTCTAGTGGTTTTCTGTGTTAATAACTATATATTTGGCTTACTTCAGTATGTTTAGGTTGGAAAAAAGCCAGCTAACAGTAAACTGCTGAGTTTTTCAGTTTAGTCGCTTAATGATTGCTTTGTTGATTATTGAGAAGGGTCTCCATTATTTTCATGTGAAAATAAAAAGAGAGAAATTATTTTACTTGTTTTACAGTTTTCTATGTTTTTTTTTTTTTTTTGAGAGATACATCTCTGATTTCCTATCAGAAACAAACTTCTTGGTTGAATGAAAATAATTTAAAAACTAAATGTGCCAGAGGTATGAATAATTATGGGCTATACATTAAACACTGTGATGTTTAGTCAACTGTTTTGTCAAACATCAACACAAGAGTATTTATCCCTCAGAGAATTAATCTGTATTTCTCTCTCAGCTCGATTCTGCGAGTCAACAGCTCAGCTCCGTTATCTCCACGCAGCAGGAGCTTCTCAGAAACCTGAACGAACTGAGGTGAGCACCAGCACTACAGTACTTATTCTTAAAAAAAACTAGTTGTTTTTTGCAACGAACATAAAGACACATCCATGATACCCGAGAAAAACAAGGGAAATCCTGCTGGATAGATCTCCTAAATCATATTTAATCTCAGCATGGCTGTAAAATCACAGGTGCTGACCAGCCTGATAATCCAGCTGCTGTAACAGCTTCTTTCACAGTCGCCCATCCTTCCTCACCCCCCGTCTCCACCACCACCTTATGAGTCGCTCTCTCAATGCACATGGCTGCCACTCGCAGATTGAGGATAATCATCACACATCTTCCACTTATGTTCATGTCTTTTTTATATATATATTACTCATATCATTTTATGGAGGAATTCAGTAAATGTTGGTTTGTTTTTGTAATCAGCAACCCACCGGATGCAGGGTGAACTCCTACCACCTTCGCCTCAGTGACTGTAGTGTACTATGACAGAAGTATTAAGTTTTATGTTATCGTATTGTAAGAGACGTTGTAGTATAATCCAAATTTGGCTGTTAAGTTGAATTAAAGCGGCCCAAGTGTGGAGCCTTGAGAAACGCCACATATGATCTTTATTTGCTCAGATATATACGATAATTACGGCATTTGAAATTTTAAAAAAATCTACTTGGATTAAAATAAAAATATTTATGGCACAATAGATGTAGTAATATTTAGCTGTAATCGCCTTATTTTTTTAGTATTGCTTTTTAACCCGAAATGGTTTCCTATTGAAAATGAGAAACTATACAGAATTTGATCCTACGATAATACAGCTTAAGAGATTTCATCATTCTGCCCATCATGACAAAACCTCAAAAAAGACAGGATGATTTCAGTTCTTACAGTAAGTAAAACTAGTCATTTTAGCTGCTAAGAGCATATGAGCTGATGATGTTGGGATTTTGTTGCAGCAGATTCGTAAAATATATGCATATACAGTACCTTATCAATCCCAGTGTTAGATAATGCATGGCTTTGTTTTCAGCTTCACAGATTGTAAAGAAATTATTTGTTTCAACTATCTTGGGTTGTATTATCTTGAATTTTTAAGCTTTTAACCGCTACGCCTGAGAAATTTATATGTTTTTATTATTATTTAGCATAATTTTCGCAGTGTTGATGAAAGAGATAAAGACTTTGACTAGTTTATATTTTTAGAAACATTTTTCATAATTATTTTATTCCTTAAAAGTTAAATCAAACTACTTGTGCCCATTTTGCATTTTATTTTGCTTTTTAACTTGAGTTAATAATACAATAAATTCCATCACTGCTGAATAATACACCCCTTCCCATTTTCCATTTGTATAGATGCAGATATAAATATATAGGATAGGAAAAATAAATCTTATTGTGGTGTTTTCTGTTCATTTTTATTATAATTACATTTTTATATTATCTTTTATTTTAGACATGATATGAACTATTTCATAAAAGCAACTTTTGGGTTAGTGTATAAAATTTATCCATTTTTTTTAATGTATCACGAAGATTGCCACAACAATGGCATTTATAAAGAATTGTTAAACATTTCTTTGTGAAGAGCAAACCTCGCCAAGTGTTATTTTTGTTCATCTTTATGCATGATCTGCATAACAAATGAATCAGAAAAAAAAGTTAGATAAAATTATATGAATAATAATTCGATATAATAACTTGAATAACTTGCACACAGCTTGACTCTGATTTATTTCTGTTCTAAATGTGACCTCACAAGCTTTTTACATAAACCAATATCAAATAGACAAGACGGCAAACATAAAATATTTTCAAGCCTTCCATTTTAACCTAAGCAGAGGGACTGTATTAGTATTCTTTAGGATAAATGAGTTCAGACACTGGCAAAAGGCTGCAGCTGCCCCCCTCTAATGTGCTAATGTGAGCGGCTGATCTGTATTACTTTGTAGATTAAGTTCTTAGTTTATCCTGCTCTGTCATTTAAACACTATTTGTATATTTAGAGATGAAGTCTGATCACAAAGAGGGCTTTCTGCTCATAAATGGGTCAGTCGTAGGAGATGAAGATTATATGCAGGGTTTAATAAATGCTCATTTACTTTCTTAAGTGTGTTTTTTTTTTTTTTTTCCATTTATGGTGACACAAATTAGATTTTGTTTATATGTCATCCCTGTCTCAGACCTCGGCCATGTGGCTCAGCAAGAAAAGGCCACATCTTAGCACTGTTTTGTCCTTATCAGATTAGTAGTCTTTAAATACATCTGTCATACACAAGCAAAACATGGTTTCCCCTCAAATTGATTTTGTCGCAGCAATCCTCCCCCAGGGCCTTCCTACTTACGCCACTGGAAATTCCGTTGATTTGTCAGCGCACTTTTTCCTTCGTAATCGCCTTAGACGTGTTTTAAGATGATAAGGGAAACTTATTGCTTTCTCGATGTTCGTAATTAAGTTTAAGAAACGACAATTTGCCGAGAAATGTGATCCAGGCTTAGATTTTTTTCTAAGAATGCTGTACTCTATTTAAACTTGCTATACGGAGGAAATTGAATGTGAAAGTGCAGATTTACAGCCTCTTTTTCAATCAGCAGGGAATTACGGTTATATGCATTGATAATCATTGTTCTGTGTCCTATTATGGGTGGTAAGAATCATATAAAGGCTGTCGTTGGTAGAACTAAACATAAAATTTGTCAGAAAACCTTTAGGGTACAGGTGTAATTTTTTTCCTATCATTATACACATTTATGTTAAAACTAATGTCGGAATTTAAGCATTTTTTTCCATTTTTTTTGTTAAATCATGGATAACTTTGCATTAAGATGAACATTTATAAGAACCTGAGTAAAAGCAATATTGAAATACTGAGAATTTTCTTGACCAATATTGTTTCATATATTCTTTAACAATTTAGTCTACATTTTATATTGTCAAAAAAAATATCACTGTAAATCTAGTGAATAATAAGCAATTGATAAAATATTTATTTTTCTGGTTTTGGTCTTGAAAAATCCACATTTTAATTTGATGTCCAGTATCATGGCTGGCCTGTTATACATTAGAGATAATCCAGATAGTTTCTGCTCTGTTTCTTAACCCTCTTTGCTTGTAATCTGTTGTAAGAACATATTTTATGAGGGGATTAATTTGGCAATCATGACCTCTTTTATCAGATGGTAATTTTCTGTTTTTGAACTTTGAGAATATGTAAGGAGGAGTGAATGGGGATTAAAGGATTAATTGTAGACCTTTTCTTTTTCTGAAATTAAACAAAACCTCACAGCATATTAACGTCTCACCAAGTCTCCTTTTCTTAGTCTCTTTCAGTCCTTTGGGAGACACTTAAACTGTTTAACATAGCAGTTCAGCATCTCTATAACATGTCTGGCGCTTTTTTTTTTCTTGTCTACAGAAGCTCCTTCCATGAGTCTCTGAAGCAGATCGGTTCAGTCCAGCACCAGGGCGGAGTGGGGACATACGAGACCATTCAACACTTCAATGACATCAAAGAGAATCTTCACACAGTGAAAAGAGATGTGGAGCACCTGGTGCAGCGTAACGTTCAGGTATTTCTCAAGGCTTTGAAATTCTGAAGCAGCTCCGGATTAAGAAATAGTCTGTAAGGGTTGTGTTGCGTGGTCACATTACTGAGTTTATTTCATAATATAAATGGCTTGTAATGACAGTTTCATAGTAAATTGATCTTTTTTTACTTGCAGAATCCAGGAGATAAGGTTGTAAAGTGTCCTGAGCTGCCTCCCATGCCTTCCTGCTTATCCACTGTTCATTTTGCAATATTTGTTGTCATCCAGACGGTCTTATTCTTCTGCTACATCATGTACAAGTGAGTAACTCTGGTATTGATTTGTCAGACATGTCCGTATGACTAAAACACCCATTTGTTTCTGTCCTAATTGCAGAAGTCAACAGGAAGCAGCAGCCAAGAAGTTCTTTTGATGACGTTGGTTTCTAGAACAACAGTATGCACGAGGAAATGTCTGGGTTTTTTTTTTTTGTTTTTTTTTTTTTTGATTCAATCATTTTCAGATTGTAAGTTATTGTATGTGGAAACTGCTTTTGTGGAGTAAGACTTTGTTTTAATTATTAGAACATTTTTTTATTTGATCTGCCAAGTGTGTGAGTGACAGTGTGAGACTTTCAGCATGATGCAACATGGTCCTTTCAGTATTTCTGTTCAGTCAGAGCTTTAGATTTTTTTTTTTTTTTTAAATCTGGGGTCTGCCTTGGGCTCACTTCATAAAACTTAACCAACAGTAAAAAAAAAAAAGATAAAAGACAACCTGTGTCTAAAAGTGTACATTGTGCGTATTTTTGTATAAAATGCTACAGATTTTCAGTGACCCATACATCAAGGATCCATTTCAGTTTTTCTCTTCTGGTTAACTTCAAAAAAATGTCTGAATCTACCTGAACAATTTACATAAACCGTTAAAAACCAGCCACTGTGTCTTTTTTATTGCTTTTTTTCTTTACAAAATGACAATTTGAACATGACTAATCTACACTAAATAATGCTCTAATGAGTTCAGTCATGCAATAGAGGTTCAGAAGTTAATCTTAATACAAGTCAGTTGCTTGGGCATTTATTTAGGATGCCTTCACTCAACGAATGAGCCTGATACATTTTGCATAAGAGGTGTTAGGACATGTTAAGTGTAGTTGCTAAATGTTTGGCTTGAGTAGCCCAGAATAGCAGGATGAGGTGATTGGGTGAAAGGTTTGGAGTGTTGAGGAGCTATAATATTCTTACAGTGTGTCACCTAAAAGTCTGACTTTGTCATTTGTTTCTAAAGATATCTGGAACATACAGCAGTATGTTGTTAGGGTGGTCACTTATATTATTTATCATGATAACTTTCTTGTCATAAGGATTTAGATTGATTGTCATGATAAATTCCAATTAATGTTTAAAACCCTGCTAAGCCATCAGTATTAACGACCACTGTTTGTGCAATGAAAGTGTCAATAAATTTGAAAATACAGTTACAGCGCAACAAATCACACCTCTTCATACTTTACAAATGAGCATTATTTGTTAGCTAAGACATAACAAATAGTTCTTATTGTCACTTTTAACATTATCACAATGCTACTGCAAAATACTGTGATGAAACCTTTAAGTCCATATCGAACCACCCCTACTGTGTTTCCTTAAGGTTTTTTTTCTACAACTTCTCAAGTCAGACGGCCACTTTACATTTCAACTTGCAGGGAATGTGTTGTTTTCATATAGCATCTCAGGACAGTCATTGATAAAGAAGGCTGTCCGCTTCTCTTCCTCCCTAATAGAGAAATCTGTGCTGTACCAGCTCACAAAAACACTAAAAATAGGTACGACAGGTAGGATAGTTTATTTTAATAAGGCAATCTAATACTGAGCTTTTAAAAAGAAGGCTTTGATTGGATCCTTTTCTGATTACTGCAGGGTCTCTAGGCAGTCTGAAAAAGAATGTCAAACTTTAAAATTTATATTCAAGTATTTTCCTGCAGGTATGATGAATTGGAAAACGCTTGAAGTGACGATCATGTCTGGTCAGACATACTGTTTGTCCTTTTTGTCTCAGTCCACAGGTGTCTCCTCAGCAGTAGGCCATACAGCTTTTACTCCCTAACAAGTTATCTTCCGTACATAATCAATAATCACATTATTATAATTTTATTCTAAAACCCTAATAAAACCACTGACTCAGTGTATGAACCTACAAAGTGAGGTTCTTTTTCTGGAGCAAAAAGCACTGGTGTATAATTGGATTCAGATGGAAAGAAAAAAAGTTGGCATATCGCAATGTTTTAGTGGAAATTAAATGAGAACATATTAGACTGAGCAAGAGATGAGCTCACATTCCTACTTGATAATCACATTATCTTCATCTGAATTCTGCTGTGCCATTGTGTTCTTGAAATTATGCTTGAAATTTTTTTTATAATACCAGAGGAGAGAATACTGTTGCACTACTTGTATGTAATTAATCTGTTTATGTCCAATCCACTGGATTGGAAAGCTACAGTAAAAAGAGCTACAGGCCTACGAAAGACCATGATGGAATGACTCCTCCCCATTTCACACCTTTAGCCGGTCACGTTCCTATTCAACAACAGCATTGCATGAAGGATGGCTTTATTGGGATAAACAAGAATACAGTATAATCCTGGCCCTCCCTCCCCTCTTCTTGATCTCAGCAGTGTAAGCTGCACATGGGACGATCTGAACTTCTCTAATATGATTAAGCAGCAGTAGCTGGAAGTACACAGCCTCTGTTTTTGGTTGAAAGAGACTGTCCATGTAGCCTTAAGGCCTTCTGTGAGTTTTGGTAAAAGTTTTGCCTAAAAAGTGCTTCAAACCTTAAAAATTAATTTTTGAAAAACATCCAGAAAGGTCTCCATGATTTAAAAATAGATAAAAGAAAAAGCAGGCCATCTGCCTCTTAGTATAGTGAAGCAGAAGGGATTAAATCCAGATTATGGCAGTCTGTGTGTGTGTTTGCGTGCGCATGTATGTGTCTGTTGCTTGTCATCAGTGTGTCCTTGACTCTGTAGGCAAGCAGGAGGTTAGCTAGGGAGCTACCACTGGATTGGAAAGCTACAGGAAGCGAAAGCGAAGTACCAGGAGAACCGTTTACTTTTTCAGTCCACGAAAACATCCCCCTCCTTGGAGAGTAAACACTCGGAAGAACTCGTGATGGCTTTTTTGATCAAGAGCATGATTGGGAACCCCCTGTCAGGAATGGGTCTTGGTGGTGGAGGCGACAAAGAGGAGGAGGCCACTCCGTCAGATCCTGCAAAGGCAGCTGGGATGACACGCGAGGAGTATGAAGAGTACCAAAAACAGTTGGTAGAGGAGAAGTAAGTAGAAACATGGACCAAACTACACTTTGAGCAGTTGCCACTGGCCTGTGGAAAACAAAATGGCTGCAGAGAATAAAATCTGACCTTGATATATTGTTTTGTTACATTCAGTCTCTCTGCTTTTCCCTCACTGTCAAAAGTCCACATCTTTTAGTAACACACACACACACAAAAAAAAAGCATAATAAAATAGCTTCTATGTTTTTGAACAATGAAAAAGTTGAGTTCTTAAAAGAGGCATCTATTTATGAAGGTCACAAAAGAGACTAACCAAGAAAATGATTTTTCTTCTATATATTTTGTCCGTGGGGCTAAATATAGTTTTTTTTTGTTCTTGAAAGATAAGATTAAAATATGGCATTCACACACAAAAAAAATCATAAGCATTTAAAGTAAAATAATATGAATGACACAAAAATAAAAAAACAAACTATTTTTTTAAAACAGTGGCAGTAAAAATGGTTTTAAATGACAGCTGACTTGGAAAGATGAGACGTTTGAAAACCACTCCTGTTTTAATGTTTTGACTAAATTCTAGGTAAGCCTGGATGGGTAATCTCTTTAAATGTGCACCAGGAGCTTTGTTGAATATGTAGGAATATATTCAGGGTTTCAGATGCTTGAATCAAACATTTGTTTTACAGAAGGAATTTGAATGATTAAAAAAAAATCTGAATCAAAAATAATAAAACAAGTCTCAACAACAGAATGACAATTATTTACATGTTTGATTTTGTTCTGCAGATGTGCAATTATTTTACTTCATCACCATAACTTGGGTAAAATTAAAAAGTTCATAGAAACCCTCTCTATATGTATTTTTTCTTTATAGGCAACCAAGAAATAATGTAAAGAATAATTGGCAATGTTGCTTAGATATTCCATGAAAGAGTATGAAGTATACTTTGTTGTTGGCCTTTGAATCTACAAGGTTTTCATAAATTTCCAGCATTGACATTTCTTCCATATGTTTAACAGGTTAATCACAAACTTATATGCAAGTCAATGAAAAAACTTGTCTACATTCGGGATATATTAACTAATCTGTAACGTGTTTTTGTGACCGAGAGTAAACAAACTTGAGATTGTTTTCTTTTCTTATTTGTCCAGGATGGAAAGGGATGCAGATTTCTTACACAAAAAGGCAGAGCGGGCAACGCTCAGAGTGTGTCTCAGGGACAAATACAGACTGCCAAAGGTAAACATATGTTTTTATCTTTACACGTTGATTAATATAGTTGTCTTTATTCAGCATGTCAGGAAACTTACCATAATTCCATAGTGATTGAATAGGAAATTTTCATAATTTAATTTGGGTATTTTCCCACTTATTCAAAGGAAGAAGTTGGTATTCATTGGAAATAGTATCATTAATTGAAGGACTCTGTTTAAATATATGTTCCATTTTCAATTAGAAGTCATGTTTTTTCTAAATTTCTTGTTTGAAATATTAACAGAATGGTTAAAAATATAAAAAATTTCAAATGTGAAACAAGTCCAAAAACCCCAAATGGCTTCCATACATTTAGTCATAGCTGCAGCAACACAGTGTTTGGTGTTTTTATGACTTTCGGCGATAATACTGTCTCACACTTGCAACTTCATTTTATGAACGTGTTGCTAAAGTGTTCAAAATTGCAAATACTAAGGAATGCATCATTATTTTATTGCTAAGAGACACAAACCTGGTCACTGATCATTACAAATTGGAAATCCAATCATTTTTAAAACTGACAACTAAAACTAGATTAAGCTCGGTTTCATGTCACTCCCAGATCCAAGTCAGCAGAACAAACCATGCATTGTCACTACACTTTTCTTATCAGAAGATTTTAGTACAGATTTTTCATTTGGAAAATAATGATGCCAAAATGTATCCTGAGTATTACCAAAGTTAGCCTAAGTACCCCCATGGGTGGTTTCAGAACTACGGTGCTACACAATCACATCCTTACCAAACCCAAAGAGAAAATGTATATCCTTTAATATGCAATTTAACCACATGGCCAACAAGACAAAACATAGGGTGTAATACTAACCTTGAAGAACTGCCTTACACACAATCCATGCACTGTGTTTTATCAATGACTTGAGGAATCTGAATACTTGTGAATTGCCTGGTTTGAGATTGTTACTGTATTATAACCTTGAGTAAAATATTGTGATTCCACTGTCAAAGTCATTTCAAAAAGTTTAGAAAAATATGCTAAATCAAATTTCTTTTATCTAAAATAGAATGTATCAACTATTTGTACCGCTGCGTAAACAATCTACCACATTGATTGTTACAGTTCGTTCCTAATTTTGATTTTGCTACATAGATTTAAGTAGAAATTTGGAATAAACATTCATTAGAAGAATAACTACTTCTTATCTATGTACCTATTGCCTAAAAAGTTGGTGTTTTACTCTCTATAAAGTAACTCAGGTATAAAAAGCCAATAATAGATCTTTCTTGGCCAGGCTGGAGGAAACTCCTTCCCACCTCTCCACCTTTTTCTGGCATTTAATTTAAAGGATTTTAATCTATATGACAAAAACTATATTATTTTGCGAAGCTGATTGTTTACTCAGTTCACAATGATTCTGAATTCAATTGAGTCGTTTGGATAATTATGAAGCTAATACCAACCTACAGGTCCTAAGAGGATGAAATCCAACTACGGCCAAAAATCCCCAACAAAAAAAAGTTTTTGATGTTTTTGGCTGATCCTGAAGTTTTTCCTTCAGTCACTCTATGTTAGAGCTTTTAATCCTGCAGCTTAAAAATAGCAAAAATCACCTTGGAGATGGAAGAAACAGCAGGTTAATATAAAAGTGAAAAGCGAAGAAGCCACAGCAGGAGAAAAATCAATCAGTTATATTCTAAAAACTATAAAATCGCTCCTAATTTTTGTAAACATTGCAATTCAACAACAAAGACAGGAGGAGGCTGTATCTTACAGCCTTTTTAAACAAAATGCAAAAAAGAGAAGAAAAAAAACCAATATCTACTAATTCATCTCGCTCTTTGGTTGCGTTTTAGCTGAGGTCATCTCTGTATGACAGCAGCACTTGGCTGCTGCAGTCTGTTCAGGAGGAGATTACTAAGAAAGGCTTGTTGCACCTTTAGTCTTAGAAAGCCAAATGCCACAGAGCAGGTGTTCCAAGCCTATTAGGGCGAACCCCAGCAGAGGGATCTGGCTCCAGCAAACTGCAACATTTACTTTAGTGGTTCTAAACTGGGCAATTGGTGGATCTCAGAGGAGCCTTGACAGACAAAACAAACTGTAATGGAGGGAGCGAAAAAGGTATGTAGAGACGTCATTTAAACTGTTCAAGCCTGAAGTTTTTCAGTAAATGACTGAGAAGTTGATTCAAAACCAGACTTGTGTTGCTGCTCTAATAGCCTTCAGCTAATGGCACATCAGTGTCTGGTTTCCTTTTTCAACCACTTGGTAAATTTTATTCAATTGCTTCATTTTTAAATACATTAGCTCAATATCAATATCATGAAAGCAAACAAGTAATAACATTTGAACAATAACATACTATTGTTCTCATTAAATTATGTTTATATCACATGTAAGGCCAGAAAAGTAACAAGTCTGAACATTAGTTGTTTTCTAGTTTTTCTTTTGTTTTGTTTGTTTTTTTCAAAAAATAAACTTGAGTTTTGTTGTTCTAGTTAATAAGATTTGTGTAATAGAATGTTATTTATAAAATTCATTTAGAATTTGTGGGTAAAGTGTAATTTCTTAAGAGAAACAGGAAGTTGGAAGCAAACAGTCACACAACATTACAGAGGTTATCTTTAGACTGTACCTGTACCTCAAGGCTAAATCAGGTCTGAGATAATCCCACAGATTGAACTTTAAAGTAGTCACAGGGCAGATCCTATTCACATTCAGTTGCTTATGAGGCTTTTGATTTAATAATAAAGAGGAGGAAACTTAAAGTCAGAAACCCATGGAAAACACAAAATATCCTCAAATATTCACATTAGGTTGTTTTCATTATTGTTTGCTTCTAAATGATCCATTTTACAGTAAAATCAAAGCAGTGTTTTTACCTAAAAAGCCAAACACAAATGTTTATTTTTCCAATAAGTTTATAATTATGCAGCAAGGTGTTTACAGGACAAAGAGAAAATTCTGCTAAAATCGGTCACACTCAAATATCAAACTAAGCAAACAACATACCAATCATTATTAGACTGAATCTAATATATTCATCAGTCCTAATATTGTTAGGACTGATGAATAAACCCACAATTGTATTTGTGATAAGGAAATGCAGAGGACACGTGCAGACAATATAAAAATATAAATATTACGTTTACGCATAACAGAAATGCATAAAAACAAAACCTAAAACTTTATATTTTTGATTAAAAAAATTCTAAATATAATTGTAATGATACTAACAAACATGCAATAAGTCAAACAAAAGAACGGATAAAAGTAAGGAGAAAGTACTAAGTGGAGTTCAACCAAATGTCAAGCTAAAAAGAAAAGAAAACATTAATTTGTTTCTTCACACGTTTCTCTTTATTTATTTATTTATTTTTAGAAGTTTACAGCTGTTTGACAACCAAAAGTCAGTTTATGCAAAATTTGTTTCTTGAAAACAAGGCAGCAAGGCCCTTTTTTCCCCTCTTTCCAACAACCTTTAAACAAACCTTTAAAAGAACTACTGAGGAGTTTGCCTGCAGTCATCTTGAAAAATGTTAATGCAACAGTTTTTTTTTTTCCTTTTCCAAAATGAATGCAAACAACCGTGAATCATCTTTAATCACAAATCATCATGCAGAAGGACAAGTTGACATTTTTCTTGTATCAAATTTATCAATATATATCTCGATGTCTGAATCTTAGCTCATTGGTTCCTGACCACATTCTCCTACCTAACATTGGCATCTGCAGAGCGAGCAGGACGAGAACATGATAGAGATGGCCGGGGACGACGTGGACGTGCCCGAGGAGCTGCTCAAGATGGTGGACGAGGACGCCACGGAGGAGGAGGGCAAGGACTCCCTAATGGGCCAGTTTCAAAACCTGCAGAACATGGACATGGACCAGTTGAAGGAAAAAGCCTCTGCCACGGTGACCGAGCTGAAGAGCAAAGCAGAGGAGAAGTGCTCTGTCATGTGAACAGCCAAGGGTGGCGAAAGCAAATGGCGGAAAGACAGGGATTGTTAAGATAATAATTTAACATATTGCTTGGAATAAGCCAAGTTGTGAGTCTGAGGTTCTATGTGTTGAGAATAAGCCCTCTCTCATGTTATGTCACGTTATTTGATTCAAATCATAACAAGAAATTATATTAAAACCATCAAAAAATCTGCTATAAAGTTTTCCTTTTATAGTTTTTTTTGCACACAAATTTGCAGTTCAATATATTGTGTTGATGGGGCCCAATCCTTCCACTCTTTTTCTTCAGTGTTGTCATGAAATGAGACAGGTTCGTCTCTACATGTGTGTGTGTGTGTGTGTGTGTTTTTTCATTAAAAAGAAAGTCAAGGTAATTCAAGATGTGCTGATAGAAAACCAATCCTTCCTGAGTTATGCAACTTTCCTCTCAGTTTTATTGTTTTTTTTTTCTTTCTTTCTTTTATTTTTGTTTCTGCTGTATAAATGTTTGTTATATTTAGTGACCACCTTTGGTGTTGCATGAAAGCATGTGATTTTCAGGTGTTGCAATAATTTCAGCTGGATTAAGTCTTTGCAGAAACATTTGCAAATTTGCACAAACTTATTGTATAAATACAGTACATAAATCATAAAGGCGACAGATGTGTGTTTTTGAAATGCTTGAATGTACGTTATTGTGAGAAAACCAATTTGTTGTTCAAATAAAAATGCTTATTAAACACAAGCAATGAGTCAGTGGTGGAATAATAATAATAAAAAACATTTTTATTTTCCTTTCACTTTTAATTATTAGCCCAGTTTGAATATGGGATTGTAACAGAAAATCAAATGCACAGGAGAGGCGTTAGCATCTTGTATGCCTGGGAAAACAGTGTTACCTACTTAATTTAGATAATTATTCTTGCCATTAAAACCCAATAAGTCCAATTAATTAAGGAAAAATTGTGGATGCTTACATTCACTGATAAGGTATATTTTATGTTCTTTGAATTTAAATCCTTAATAGTTTTCATGTTGATTATCTGTCAAATTCAGTCACACAGCCAGAAAACATGTAACCTTGGGTAGCTGCAATTAATCTTATTTACACAAATCAGGGATAACAGAGTGAAAAATAAATAGGTATTAATTTAATTGGGCATTATCCAAACAGTTAGGAAAGATTAGGCTAAGGAGAATCAGGGTGAGGCTCGGGGGGCTGGTTGATGGGAAACTGCTGCGTTCCGAGTTTTACAAGAAGCCAAGTTTGAACGGCTGTGGATTTGTAAACTCTGGAGATTACGTCTAATAGGATCAGCGCTGCCAAGGTGGTTGGCCTGTGCCATCTTTCCCTCACTGAGTCCATCTTTTTTTTCCCTTTTTTTTCTTTCTGCACAATGTAACGATGCAATGTTGAAAGCAATTTAAAGTTACTGTAAAATTATAATGGATAAAATGTTTCAGACTGCGAGGTAGTCAAATGATTTGCACCATTCTTGAATTATTGACGTGTCTTCACTGACTATCAGAGTCAGAAAAGTTAAAGTCTAAAATAATTATTTAAAGATTTGCCAAATGTTGTAAACAATCAGATAAAATGGCAAAAACTCTTCATAACAAAAGATGCGGAGTGACAGAACTGATGTTGCTCACAGTAATTATCAAAAAGCCAATAAAGCTTGAAAAAATCAACATAAAACTTATTAAAAAATGGGTCCTTATTTTACAAAACTAAATTTGAGGAACAGACTTTTGAAGAAGTTTGCAAAACAGCTGGCTGGCATCCTGTCTTTTATCTTCACAAAGTCTCTCTTACTTCACTGAGGGCCCAGGTTCTGGAAAGATCCAGTAATTGTACCTGTGACCCCATGTAAATCCCCAAAGACACTAAATGTTTTTCATCCTGTGTCTCTTATGTTACTCATTCTGCAGTCTTTTGAGAACATTGCAAAAGCTGAGATCTTTAGAGCAGCTCAGACTCTTTACAGTTCATTTATACAGCAAGTCAGGGCTGCGTAAACTCACTACTTCATCTAGTTTTATATCACTTCAATGGGGTAAAACATTTCATGTTCCTGTTTTCATTGACTTTCACTCAAGTTTTACCTGAGTTCACCTCATATTTTAGCTGCTAATCTTGTGAACACGCATCACGTCAACCAGGATTCAGTTTGCGGCTAGTTGAGTTTTAACAAATAAATCTTAGGGAGTGAGCGTTAATGGTTCCTTCTCTTATATATTTTTGTCTTCCACACGGTTCTCTCAAGCCTGTGTCGTTTCACCAACTTTATTTATTTATTTAATAATCTAAGGAGTCTCCATGAGAGTATCATCTCTCATACTTGCAGACATGTTAATAAAGCAAAGTCCAAAACTTAAAAATGTTCATTGGTCCATGTTATTGTCAGACTCATTAATAATTTGACTTTGTAAGCCCAACAAAAACTCTTGTGTCCTAGTTGAATCATGAATTGTTTCTTTTATTTCTGTCCATTGTATTTGTTTATTTTTTTAGTTTTTGCATTTGATTTCTGCAGGTTGGAAATAAATAATGTCACACAGTGAATTATTTTCAGCTTTGTGGTTTTTGAAGCCTCTCTTTGAGATTACCAGCAACCTAGCTTTGCTTTTTCAGTTTAAATTCTCCAATAAGATGGTAAACGTGTTTTGAAATGGATTTTTACTATCGTGCTGTATGTGAGTCACTAGGCAGACACTAATAAAATAAGAGCTTTTTTTTTTTTATTCATGAACTGAGTTAGTTATACACCTACTTTATGCCCTGTGGTCTAAGTTAAGACATTATTTAATATCCTGCTACTCTTCATGGACCCCCTCTCCGTTGGGCCAACACAGGTCAACGTCTTTAATTAGGGAAAACGAAATAGTTTTAAGGGTTTTAACTCTTTTGAGTAAAATAACTAATCCCCTTAAGAAGGATTACCACACTGCTGTCAATGTTTGTTTGTTAAGTGGCAATAAGCTCAAATTGTTGTTGTTTACACATTAGTCACACTATTGAACATTAGACAATTTTTTGAAACTCTTTTGTTAGATAAACTGTTAATTATTTTATTTTATTTTTTTCAATTAGCTTATACATTTATGGCAGTTTGAGATCTGAATGTGTGAAAACTACAGTTATTTTTCTGATCTGCAAAACAATTCAACGAACAAACTCATTTTTTGGTGACAATATCTTGAAGATGTGATTAAATATTAAGCTGTCATCTTGCAATCCGTGATCTCACCAGAGATCTTGTAATTATGATTTTGTTGTACCTTAATCTGTGGGCTTAATCTTTCTCTCTCCCCCCTCCACACGCTGACATGAACATGACATCTGGAGAAGAGGAAAGATGGTTTTAAGATTTATGTAAGTAGGTTTAGAGGCACGCTGATGCACTTGGGATGGGGATGGGGTGGAGTTCTGCTGGGTGAAGGCTGGTGGCTGCATGTTACCCCCTAAATCCAGCAGGACGTCCCCTCTGTGACGTGACGTGGGAGGGGTGTCCCGCACAAGCACCACTTTAAAAACCATCAGCAAAGATGCTCCATAACAACAGAGAGAACTTTTCCAAAATAAGACTTAAGAAGAGAGGAAAAGTTTCGGTAGAAGAAGAAGAAAAAAAAAAAAAAAAAGTAGAAATCTGTGAATTCTGACATTTCTTCTGGACTTGAAGCGACCAATGTGGCTGCTCGGATCTACATCCCAAATGATGATGATGATGGATGAGCGCGTCTCTCCCTCCGCACGTTCCATGCAGAACCCGGGAACCAACCCGTCCACCGTCCACAGCATCGAGGCCATCCTGGGCTTCAAAGAGGAAACCATCTTCCACCAGTCAGCCTCTTACACCCGGACACAGAAAGACCCGGACCGCAGCGGGACTGTTACTGTGTCCCAGAGGAAGAAAAGTCTTTACACTGACAGTTGTGACAGTGAGTAGATTTAATTTTTGCATCTTTTTGTTTCATTTCTCACAATAATATTTGAAGAATATATTGGCTTATTATTATTATTATTATTATTATTATTATTATTATTATTATTATTTTTTTGTAATAAGCCACTGTTGTTGATAGCTACAACTTCTGATTCCTCGGTAAAGTCACAAATAATGTGGAAGGTGTTGCTTCATAAAAAGCTAAGGAAGGTTTTAGCAAGCAAAAATACAATAACTCAAAAAAAAAAAATAATAATAATAATAGAGGTCTGTCCTTTAAACTTTTCTCAGAGAAAAAACAGTAATTTCGCCTTTTTTCTCTGTGAGTCCCTGAACGCCTCCTTCTCCTTCGTAGCAGGTGTGCGCACCGGGGAAGCTTCCGCAGCTCCGGACTCACCGGACAGAGACGGCAAGCTGTCCGACGACGAGAACCAGAAAAAGAAACACCGCCGGAACCGAACCACCTTCACCACCTTCCAGCTCCACGAACTGGAGCGGGCCTTCGAGAAGTCCCATTACCCAGACGTGTACAGCAGAGAGGAGCTGGCGCTAAAGGTCAACCTGCCGGAGGTCCGAGTGCAGGTGGGACATGGCCTCCAAAATAATGACACTAGTTGTTTTCTGTCATAGACAAGTCGCTTCATTAATAATAATAATAATAATAATAATAATAATAATAATAATAATAATAATAATAATAATAATAATGCTAGTTTTTTTCCCATTGTAAAATACACGAATATAGAAAAAGTCACATCAAAAGCTGCTTACATTTTATTTTTCCACCTTAAACCAGTCTTTCACCAATATTTTTGATAAGACACATTTTCAAATCTATTTACCAAAAGCAGTGCAAGGGAACAAAAATGAAATATATCTCAAAAATAGAATAAATACCCCAATAAAAGTTAAGTATTATGTGCCTAATGGGTTTTAAGCTGAGATTAAAAATGATCGAGACTCTGAACTCATTCTAGTTTTGAGTCAGTGAAGTCCAGAGTCTCCCTTCATATGTAAAATACAGAAATGATTCATTTGAAGTGGCATATTGCCCTGATTTTGTGCGTTGTAAATTCTAAAACTAGAAAAATAAATACAAATAAATATGCAAATAAATAACTTTCTAACTGTTCACAATGGACTGTGCAAAGTTTCTTTTCAGAACTTCTACTGTAGAACAACAGAAGTAATACGTCTAATAATAATAACAAAGCAATACAATTATCTGCTTTTATTGAAAATACAAAACATATTTTAAGTTAAAAGGAATTTTTAAGAGTTATTCCCTCAATCCAATCCTGTCACTTATATGTAATATAGTAACAGAGTTTTTAAATCTATTAACTAAGCGATTATAATATGTGCATATATTTTAATATCTCACACACAAGGGCTGTAATATAAATGTTAAAGATACAACATTTGACTTTATTGTTACACAGCTTTTTTTGTTTTGTTTTTTTTACCATCCTCACCTCTTTCTAGGTGTGGTTTCAAAACCGACGAGCCAAGTGGCGTCGTCAGGAGAAGCTGGAGGTGAGCGCCATCAAGCTGCAGGACACCCCTTCCCCCTCTCTTCTGTCTTTTGGCCGATCCACCACCAGCTCCTTGGGCTCTGGGCTGCCGCTGGAGCCCTGGCTCTCCACCCCTATCACATCTTCGGCCCCTCTGCAGTCGCTGCCGGGCTTCATCAGCGGCTCACAGACCCTACCAGGGGCCTACGCTCCCTCTCCTCCCCCATCCATGCCTCCTTCCTTGCCAGCGTCTATATTCAACTCCCCAGCCCTGGGACACAGTCCTCACCTTTCCCACATCGGTTCTATGTGCTCTCTGCCACCCACATACCAGTGCTCAGCCAACCCAAGGAACTCCAGTATAGCCTCACTGAGGATGAAAGCCAAGGAGCACATTCAGTCTATTGGGAAGACGTGGTGATGCCAAACGAAGGGTTAAGATGTACATGTGCATCCAGAAGACGGTGATTTGAAAAGATTTTATCTTTCTGCAGATCGGATTGTAAAATTCTGGACACCTGGACATCCCAATCCCAAGAAAAAAACTGTCAAAAATCCTGATAGGAGGTACAATAGTTTCTGAAACACTGTCAAAAGAAGTTCAGTAACTTTAAACTATAAATACAGTTATTTGGATGTACTCTCCGTATAATTTTTTTATGTTAGAAAATTGATTCAGCTGTGATGTTCTGTTTTATTTTAATCTTTTCTCATTATGGCAAAAAGTTTTGTTATCAGTAAAACAAACGTGTAATGGAACCCATTTGTATCTTTTCATTATTTTGCTGGCAACACAACCACACCTATGTTGCTGATCATTCACAGTCTTTTTGATTAGCAATGTAACAAATATAATTTATTTTTTGTCTGACTCTCAAATACTTTTTAAAAACTGTTTCCAAATGCATGAATTCTTTACCAGTTTAAGAGCTTTTAGAGAATTAATTCTTATGTGACTCCTAAAAATAATATAAAAAATATATATATATATATCAGGTCCATCTGAAGAGTAAAACACAAAAAGAAGAAAATAGATAATGACTAAGTTGTGTGACGTGAATACTGATCTGGAAAAGTGACATTTACGAAGAATGAAAGAGCACAGATCAGATAATTGGAAATGTTCATTTGAGTGCCCTCTAGCGGTGGATATTTGCCTTCCTAAAGATTTTTTTATTTTTTTATTTTTTTAAAGAAAAAGACAGTTATTGAAGGGAGTGAGTTTAAGTTTCCCGGTGTTTATGTTTATAATTTTATTATTAAATTATCTACTAATTTAATGTATAGAAATATATACAATCTATATTAATTATATATTTTAAATACACCCTGGTGTCTGAGTCAAAGTGGCTTAAACCTCTAAACTTCCTCCGTATGTTTCAGAAAATGAGTCCGTAGGTCATTTTATTTCCTCCCCATTAACTCCTACAAACTGACTCTCTCCTGGGATTAGACTCCTAATAGGGGTGAAAGTGGCTCGCTCTTCAGTTGTTTACCAATCATCCGTCACAAATGACTAAAGAGAAGGAGGAAGAAGGGAAAAAAATGTGTTTATGGCTTTCAAAGGACGATTTGTTTTGTCAAACTGATGCAATTAGCGCTTCCTGTTGTCTGCTTGAATCCCCCTGCGAGCAAAAATAATACTGCTGGTCATCTATTCATCTCCTCCCAGAGAGAAAAACAATTGGTGTTTATTTGTTTGTTTATTTGTCTCCCCCCCACTCATTTAAAGACTCGTCACCCGACAACACAACAATCTTATGGCTTCTTTACACTTTTAATTATGGTGATGTTGACGTTTTGTGCGACTAGAAAGTTACTGAAACACGAGACGGTCTTAAAATTGAACTTGCGCACCACCTAGTGGTAAAAAGCGCTACTGTGCAAGTGGTGGGAACATGGTGTTCAGGTTTCACAAACTTATGTAAATTGAAGATTTTCTTTGTTTATCTATTGTTTTCAGTTGAAATACGAAATAAATTCTTCGCAGCAGACATTTTGGATCTATCCGCAATAAGTCTTCTATAGGAAAAGCAGAGCAAATAAAAACAAACAAAAAGCAAAAGTTAATTCTTCCTCAGAAGTATGCATTTATTCAATTCTTTGAGTAAAGGTTATTGTCATCGTAACATGTAATTCAGTTAAGATTCCTGGTTTCTACAACACAACCTTGTCAGTCAGTCAGCGGTTGAAACCTTTTATTTTGTGCACGTAAAAATGCCAATTCACCAAAAACATCATTGTGTTTGTGCGTCTAGTGTCTTTACAGCACAGAGCTTATACATTGTAAATATGTGATTACAGAGCAGGTGGAGTAGACATCAGAGGCTGCGTTTGCAACCGGGCTTGTCTTGCCTTCAGGAGGATTCACTGTCTTGCTGCTTCAGAGTCAGAATTAGGAGGCCTAACACCTACAAAACAATAATTAAGCAAGAAATGTAAGCATATTAAAGGTCAGAGATTACAAACATTGCTTGACTCTACAGGCTGACCTCTTGGAGATGTTTTCCTCTGTTGTCTTCTCCCCTGTTGCTGCGGAGCAGCTTTCGCAGCACTGTTTGTTTTTGGTTCTTTGCTGACATTTCCTTCACAGTTCGGTCCTGGTCAAAGATCTTGTCCGATTGTGAAAGCGTGAGGTAGTCAAGGTTTTCCTGCTGCTGTGCAGGCAGACTTGTAATGCTCTTCTTCCCCATTAAATGACCTGTAGGTTGAAAATCATCATCATCATCATCATCATCATCATCATCATCATCATCATCATCATCATCATCATCATCATCATCATCATTATTATTATTATTATTATTATTATTATTATTTTAAAGATGTTTCATTTAGTGATTCTTCATCCAATTGCAATCACTTGAAATTTGCAAAATAATTTAAAGCAACAACTGAAGATGTTATTAATATGATCATTTTAAAAGCTGTTTTTATTTCAATAGCCGAGTCCATAACACAGACATATATATAACAGGTGTTTTTCTTCATGTGAGTGTTTCACTTTAATTTAGAAGTTCAATGACAGAAAAAAAAAAACATTTTGAAAGTTATAGTAAATTAAATATGATCAAAGATAAAAAAAAAATTTAATTATAATTAAATAAATATTTCTGATTAAAAATGAAGGTTTTCTTACCTACAGCCCAGTGATTGCCCCTTGGATACATTTTCCCAACAACTAACGCGGGTCTCTCAGAGCAGCGCAGGAGACAAGGCGCTGCCGCCAGGATAAGAAAAAGCGGCCAGAGCGCTCTGCAAGACCATGAGCAACAAAGGCGCACCGCACGCATGATAGGAGAAAGGGTCAGCTCTAAGCCACGCGATGTATTCTAATCCTTACGTTGCATTGACTTAACTTGGTTTAACTTTAAATAATCTATACCATAATCGCTTTTTGACCTGCTACAGTAGTTGCACCGACGTAAAGGGGGTGAAGGAAGACGTCCAGCCACACCGACTTGCAGAAGTTCCTCTTTCGGTGCCTCTGATCGCAATAACCACTGATGAAAGAAAGTTAAATGCCCCTCCTGAAACAGCTGTGCGTCAGCGGGTCTTTAGCAGAAGTGCCACGGAGGAAAAGCGATGCAGTTGGGTGATCATTTATAGTTGCCAATTACAGATCGCAGATGTTTATCTACACATTTTAATTCATATATCAGGTGTGAACGTCATCGGAACACGAGGACCGAACCTCTGGATTCTGGTGTCTATTAATAGTCTGTAATGGACTTGTTAACTATCTTTGTTTTCTCCCCTCCTTAGAGGGGAAATTTCTGTTCAGGAGTTATATTTTAATATTAGCCTATTTATAGAAAGTTATGATGAAAAAAATCTATTTGCCATGGTTTATACTTCTGGAAACTCGACCACTAAGTAGCATGAAAGCTCAGTCAGTAACTGTGATGGAGAGTCTTTATGGCATATTGATGGGAAAATTGTAGGTATATGTTTTTATTTTTTCTCACACTATTAACAAAAAATTTAAACAAAATGAATGCTGAAAACATTTTTATTGCTGGGGCTGCAAATCTGCAGAGTTAAATCAACACTATGCCTTCAAGATTATTTCAACAAGAAACTGAGTAGCTTTAACACTTGAAAAAGTTATAACTACTCAGTTTCTTGTTGAAATAACTCTGAAAAGAGTTAAATTAACACCAATTCTGATAAGGACCAAATAGACTCGGCATTGTGTTGATTTAACTCTGTGGTCGAATTCAGGATTTGACTCTAGGTTGATCTAAATTGTCCTAAGTGTGTGTATCCAGATGTGTACCTTCTCACCCACTGACCGCTGGTGCAAGATAAGCAGTTATAGATAAGGGATGGATTTTTATTGCCTTTTCAGGTATTTTTGATTATGTAAACAACCATCTCTTCCAGTTATGAAAAGCTAAATTTCAATATGTTCGGAGCAATTGAGATTTTGAAAGCTGCAGCTCTGTTCCTTGAGAGTCAGTTCTGGTTTAAGCTCAGAAATGTGGTACAAATCCATTGTCAGCCTGCAAACGTACCTAGTGGTCTGAACACTTCATCTTGTCATCCTCAGAAAGAACATTAAGATGGAAGGAATGAAAGTTAGAATGAAGGTGCATTAACAGGAAATAGCAGGGCTGTGGCTGTTTTGTGCTCTGAGCTGTAACTGGCTCCATTAAGTCTTATGATTCAATAAAAAAAACTAAGGACAGTTTATCATTCTCATCACTGCTTCCACTCTGTCTAGGTTTGAACCATAGCAGTGTTATAGCAGCAATCAATTTGTTGTCCTATGTTGGCGAACTTAGGCAGGTATCTAACTATTTCTGTTTCTGAGTAAAATATTTTCCTTTTAAAAAATATATAAACTGCTTTCCAAAAGTATGCAATACATTGTAAAGTGGTGCATTTTAGGGAGACGAGGTCTCTTAATATTGACTTTAGGTGTAAAACCTCAACGACATATTACATTAAGTTATGTTTTTTTTTTAAACTTGTGTTTGAAGGCCTAACGGCTGAAAGTTAACCTCTTAATCTCAAATCTTTAACTAAAGGCAGTAAGTATTTATTTGAATACATCTAATTCATCTACAGGATTGTAGGAAGAGTATCTTAAGTATCCAGTGACCAAGTCTGGAAATTTAACCTAGACCATGCACAGAATTAAGCAGATACAGAAAATGAATTAAGGACATAACATTAAAAAAACCCAAAAAACATATAACACAACACAATTAATTTTTTCTCCACATGTTACTGTCTTATCTGCAATTGTGAGGTTTTGCTTTTGCTGTTTAATCTTCAGAGAACATATAAAAAAGCATTTTTGTTGCTAAAAAAAAATCATACACTTTCATAAGTTTCACATGACAGAAAAGGGAAAAAATATTTTAGATTGTCCTGAGATCAAAAAATCCAGAAGCTTTTTTATTTGGTAGCTTTGACTGATCCCCCTTATGGATGTTTGAGGTGTTGTAAAATAACTTCCCACAGAGTAAATCCAAGATTTTCTTTGAAAACCATTTCATAATAATTCAAATATCAAACATCTGATTGATGTCTGAAAACAAGTCACTTGTGTGTATGGATAGGAGACATGTGAAGTAAATGTCTGTGTGTACACAGTCTCAATGTAGTGACATAAGAAGATCTAAAAACCTTTAAGCTACCTTATGTTGCTTCACATTTAGTTTCCTTTAACATTGTGACCAACTGGTAGGACTCACTTCCTGCTTTGTAATTTTTCCCCACTCACTTCTAGTATTTATCTTGGTGAGTGAATTGCAGCAGGTTTCCAAACCTCATCGTTTTTCCAGTGCTGAAACCGCCAAGCGCATCGGGAGGAACAATGATGACCCATGCTGTTCATAACACCAACTCTGTTACAGGAATACAACAATGCAGCACATTCCAAAAGATGTGAGTCACGTCTTTTATGATTATTTGCGTCTCTAGAAAGCTCAGCAATGCGATTCTAGCTGCTGTCAAACTTAGTGAGGCACCCACACATGAAGCCTATATCAAATTCTCATACTTGACTGATCCCGCTTATGACAGTATAGACTTACAGACAGGCATAAAAAACAGAACGCATGAGGAGAGACCAGGAGTCTGCATAGGTAAATAATTTTTTTTTGTTGAAAGGTTGAGGGTTCCCTCTGGCTATTGTTGGGTCACAACCTTATACACGTCCCTGCAGGGGTCTAAAAGAGTATGTATGGTTCGATTTGCCTGCTAGTCCAGAGTTGACCTTAACAAAACAGGATGAGTCACCTCCGTTCAAAGGGCAGCAACAGGTAGGATGCATGGCGCAGTGCCATCTGAAATATTTGTTCATTTGTTTTACCAGAGACCAAACAAGAAAACACAAAAAAGACACCAGGAATACTGTCTGCAATTGATGAAATGTGAGGCGCAGTTCTTTTGAAATCACTGCTTAATAGATTTCCCTTTTCATATTTTTGCCACTTCTTTCACCATTTTTTATGAATTTAACCAAAAAGCAAATGAATCAAGAATAGAAATCCATGCAGTTTTACGGTCATAGCTCTAGACACTGAAAATGTTGTTAATCAACTCATAAGCTCACAAACAGCTCCTGCCTGATTGTCTGTCCTTGATCACCTACACTAAGAACCACTTTATTAATTCCAGATGCCTCAATCGAGCAAATCAAATCACCTTGAAAGGCTACGTCATTTTACTTTCTCAAAGCAGCAATTATACATTTACTCTGATCAACATGAACTTTAAGAAAAAAAAAATTATTACTCAACAGGGGTCTGAAAAATTCTTGTTCCGGACACAATTTCAATATGATTATGATACTCATAAGTTTAAACTCATTGTTCCGGTTTCACTGTACATTTCGTCATGAAAACAGCAGATGGCACTGTGGGGTGCATTTATGATAAGCCATGTAGTGTGATCTCCATATAAAAAATGGACAATTGAATATATTCCACATTGTGTTCATCAAATTATTCAAATCTTGCATTAAAAAATTACTTGATTTACTTGTGTTTAAGATTGTCTTTAGAAGATTTGTATGTTGCTATTATCTTCACAGAAATTAGTATTACAAGGCCACATTATTGGGTTTTAACAAATTTTTTATGCTACTTTGAGGCATTTCATGCAAAAAAATCAAGTTTCTGTAAAATTGCTTTCAATGATTTGGTGATTATGCTAATGTCTTTTCTATTGATAGTCATTACATTATTTTAAAGTCACATGACATTGATAATGACAGCTTTATTGAAAGCTAAAAGAATCACTTAAGGGCTTCCTCTCAGCAAGCAAAGCATCAGTTTAAATGAATAGTTTTGCCATTTTGAGGTCTTTGGTCTTCATCACTTTTCTGTCACTCTCCAGTCAGAGGATTTAAAGGCAATAATGGGCTGTGGGGAACGCTATTGCTCTTATGTTGTTTTTTTAAGTTGCTGATTTATTGAACGTCTGTAAGAAAAAGGTATGGTAAGAAGTCCACAAACTTCAACCAGCAGCATAAATAACGATATTTTGGGGATTTTAGAGATTTGTTTGAACTGTGCCGTCCTCATAGTTTAAGATTTATGGTAATTAATGCATCAGATTTTTTCTCAAACATGAACATGCACCATTTTTCTAATTGTTTTTAATTCTATTCAGCTGAAGGAAAGACTTCCAAGGTATTGTTTCACCAGTCAGATGATGGCACTGAAAGAGTTAACCTGAGGGATCTGAGTGTGAATCTGAGAGATCATGTAATAAAGTGAGTGAGGAACAGTCGGGGTTGGTTTTTGGATCGCTGTCCTATTTGTCATGAATGCGACTTATTATTACAATCTGTAGAAAGCACTTGACTTACGTTGTGTCACGAATTAGATGATGTGCGAATAGCTGGTTGCAGGTGAGTCATGGGTCAAGTGAGAGCCAAAATGGGTTTCTTCCTTTGAACTACATGATTAAACATTAAAGAAAGGCTGTCGAATGCTAAAATGGAACAGAAAACACAACAGGTAAGGCTCTGAGCTTTAGCGGTAGTGTGACATCATCTTGGGCAAAAATGGCTGAAAACAGAAACAGAGATGGGGCAGCTTCCAGCAGCCCTTCTTATATCCTGTTTGAGTGGAGGCAGTGTGACGTCATGTGACTCTGTAAGGGGTGGGGAGCAACCTCAGCCTCCTCCGTTGCACTGAATCTGTCACAGTGCAGGGAGGCAGTAAGCACTGCGAGGGCCTTTTATAATATACACACACACATGCTCATCTTCTGCTGCCATTTCCAGTGTTTGAAATGCATTAGTGTGCTGAGATGAATATATCCTCTTAAGATTTTTCACATAAAGATGGAATTAGTTTATTCTGCAGCATGGTTGGCTGTCTTTGGCAGATCTGCAAGATGAATCAAGGACTCATAGGAGGCCAAAGAGAGCCAGTATTACCCAACTGGCAACCTCTGTTTTCCAGGTAGGTTACAAAATATCTCCTTATGTCTACCTATTTCTGGATCCCATACTGTTATTTGGAGGCATTTCTTAATTATTGTTTTCATTTGGGTTGGAACAACAAAAATGTAGATGTATATTTTGTTGGATTTTATGACAGTTTCATGCTATTTGTTTAATGCATAGTACAATATATAATGTGGTCTCAACACTTATGCATGATGCTAGTTTACTTGTTCTTTAATTTTATGTATCGCAGAGAAAATATTGCAATTAATCCATTTAAAAACCTAATCTTTCTGTAGGATTGTTTCAGGGCAAAGGCCTTAAACAGTGCGCACAGATTCAAGTCTGTTTTGAAAACTCAATTCTGCCTTATTTCCATTTTTCTTCTGTGTCCTCCACCTTCCCCCATAACTCTGTCTCCCTCCCTTTCTCGTGTGTCTCTCTGCACCAGCTGCTGCTCCTGCTCCCGAGCCAGAGTGGAGAGTCCCCTCACCCTGCCGCACATGCAGAGACAAAAGGCCTCATTTGACTGCTGAACACTGCCCCCTTTCGCCATCCACTACTTCACACCTCAGCTGCGGAGGTGGCATTGGTGCTGATTTTGATGGCGATTGTGACAAAACCAGGCCTCCACTGAGACTTATAACTACTCCAGTGAAGAACAGAAGGAAGAAGGGGCGGTGAAGGTGGGGAAGGAGGAAGGAGGAAAGAGGCTGGAACAGTGGGCTGTTAAAAGCAAGTGCTGAGGCCTCTACAGGAAGATTTTTTTCTCCCTGATATTTTTCAGAGTGGAAAATAAATCTGACAAGGGTATGCTTCGTTTACCTATATATGCATGGGAGTGCATGTTCACGTTCATCTGTGTCTTTGTTGGGGGGCAGAAAGAGGGAGTTTGGTAAGGGAGATGCATGAAAGTGCGTCTTTTTGATTGTTGCCTGTGTGTTACGTTGCTTGCCTTCACTCCACATTGATCAATCTAGTGCTGCTGGCAGAAATTTTAAGCATTTGAGTTCTTTTGTAGCTGATGTTAAAGCACAGAGCGCTTACTGTAGGAAACTGACCAGATTGAGCTTTAGCTACCATCATGATAAGTCAAACAAAGGAGTTGTTTCATGATATTAAAATAAATGTTCACATTTATTAAATCGAATGATCCGAATTAATTCTGGCCTGGACTGATCTTTTAGCTCTTCGCCATTTCATACATTTGTAGTTTTGGTTGTTTTGTTCCTGAAAATTTTGGGTGTGAAACTTAGCTGGATGTTTCGAACTAACAATCCATTGACTACCCAACATTGTGATATTGTGTACCCACACTGACAACTGATTTAAATTAATGTTCCACAATCTACACATAGCCCGTAGCCCACTTTAGTTACTGTACATGACTCAGTTACCAGCAGTAGGTTGGTCATAGACCCACTTGAGCCTAATGTTTTGGCTCAATTAGGCGTCATAATTTCTCATAAGTCAACTGATTTAGCTCCTGGTCAACTTACCTCTGTGCTAATTCAGCCCTATTTCATACTGACAAGTTGCCAAGTGGCCCTTTCCTTTTTTCATTTTGTACCTTGCTCTTGTACCTAAATATTTTGGGTAGTAAATGGAGTCACTGGACATTTCTGATCAAGCATGCATTAATTTTTATCGGGCTGGGGAATGTCTTGCATCCACAATGACAACCAGTTTAATTGATTTTCTAAAATCTATCCATGTAAGAACATGTAGGTTTAAAGTCCTCGTCAGAAGGTAACACACTTATTTTGGTTTGATTAGAGGTCATGATTTCTTAACTCATCCAATTGTCCCAATGTCATATACACATTACAATTTCATAACCATGTATCTAAACAGCTGAATTTCTCAATTTTTCAGTGCTTTATAAACATACGTATGTCTGGCCTGTACAGGTACGAAATGAAAGTAGGAGGGGACAAATTGGAAAATACACGGCTAAAACATTGGGGGTGCAAATTGACTGCTTATAATTTTTTTTCCTCTGACTTCTTTGTATGTTTATGGCTCTGAAAATGAGTCACGTCCCTTGTTATGTTTCTAGCTTAAAACGATCTTTATGACAAAACGTGTCTATAAAGAAAGAAAACGTCGCACTGCTTCCTGGGAGGTGGGCACAGCCTCTTCCTGTGCATTTTTGAGGCCGTGCTGCAGCAACCCAAGGCTTTATGTCGAGTGACCAGAACCAGCTGAAACCGGTTTGAGGCAGCCTGAGGGCTGATGGGAACAATGCCGTCTCTATGCTACACGGGGATAGAGATAGCCCAGACTCCTCCATGGCAGCCCCTCACAGCTCAGCCACTGGTGGCTAACAGGGCTCCCCTGCCTGCTCTTTGCCTGCTGAGTGTTGGAGTGCAGAGCTGCACGGTTCACGAGGGGAGAAAGGAGATTTGGGAAGGGACAAGGGCAGGGGGACGGGGCTGGCTATGAGTCTGTGAATCTGCTGCTGGGAGCCCTGCCTCACACATTCACATACACACACTCAACACAGGAGCATGATCTATGTGTCTGTTTATATGTCTTAGTGCTGCTTGTGGTGCAGAGAATGACCGACGACGATCCATATCAGGACCACCAGCACTCACCAGATGCCTGGATGTAACCTGACCTTGTATTCTGGGCCTTTGCCTGTTTGGGAAGATATTTTTTTTTCCCAGACAGGGTGGGGTGGATGCCTCCTGTGGGTTAGCTGTGTTGTGACTCTGTTTGTTGCAGGATGGAAGGCAGCAAGGAAAGAAGGTTTGGCTAAGTGGCTGGACAGAGCGAAGACAAGAGGGTGAGGACTTGCTGATTAACTTGCATGTCTCCACCATTATTTTACATACTTTACTGAAACAGCAGCTGTCTTTTATAAAACGTTGATTCTTACTGGAGAAAAAAAAGTGCATGTGCATTAAACTGCTGGTATAGAAAGCCATTCTGTGTTGTGTTTTTGTCATTTTTCTCCATCAAAGCTTCCTACGTCAGGCTGCTGTGGCTGTCATGGCTGAAACTCGCTGTTTTTCAACCAGGCCTTTCTCCCTCTCCCTGCTGCAGCTTCACACAGCTCAGCAGCCATTTTTTTTCTTCTCACAGGATTTACTGCCTTCCCTCTCCCTTCATTACCATTTTCATTCTCTTCACTGTTTCTGTCATATTATCTCCATGATTCCTTCTCTATGAATTGAAGTTATAAAATATGGATTCATGCAAAATAAGATTGTTTTTCTGTCACGGGTTCATGAGTGCAGATATATTTGGTTCAAAGTACTGCTCTGGTTTTGTATTACATAGAAGATCAGCTCCATGTATGTGACTGAAGCACCCATGTTTATTTACCCTATTTGCACAGATCAAAATCAAGAAATGATCACGATTCAATCACTTGTTTTTTTTTGTTGTTGTTTTTTTTGCTTGCAGAATTTAAACATGAACCACACAATCATAATACAAGCAAACATAACGACACTACAGTGCCAAAGGGTTGAACTGTGTGACTGAAAACAAATTAGCACGGATCATGTAAATAAATAAATCTGACATTCAGAACACAAGAAATTCAGCTTCTAAACTTCCATAATCTGCTTTCCATACAGTTTTGTTCACTTATTTACAAAGAGAATTCACGTCCATGAATGCCATACTAATTTGGATCTTTCAATGATTTATTGCACATGAAGTGGAATGACTATACAACATGCGATTACAATGAATTTATAAAACAAGAACAAGAACTCCACAGCATGATGCTACCTTCACCATGTTCGGCAGCTACTGCGGTGTTTCTATATTGAAAGCCTAACCTTGACTCCTCCATACTTGTTTGTTGTCAGTGTGGCAAAACAGCTCAAATGCTTTCTTGTCATGCTGTAAAGCTTTTCTCCATAAGGCAACTGGTTTCTCCATGTGAGCAACAGCAGTTAAGCATGCACATTTTCTCGGATTGCCAGTCTTTAGCAGTGAAATTGACTTCACAGTAAGGCAGGCACTCCAGCATCTTCCAGCTCAGTAGCCCTGAGCCTTGGTGTTTCTTGCATTGTTTCTGAACATTTTTATTAGTTTATCTTTCCTCTGACAGTAAGAGTTTGAGCCAGATTGTTGAAATTTGAACACCATTTGGTGGTTAACAAGATAAAAAGCACAAAACATACATATAAACTGGTTTTCGAATAATGGCTTGGTGAAGATTTGGGAAACTCAAAACACTAATTTAATGCATCCATATTTTCTGAGTTTATGAGAGCAGTTGTTTGCCTATCAAAAGGTTTACTTTGCGGGGATTTTACATGTACTACTTGACCCAGGTGTTGCCCCAGATTTGCTTGTTCTGTGTATTTCCAAATGTTCAAGAGCTCCATATGAACCTATGCAAACCTAAAACATTGCAAGTGTCCATGTGTGTGTGTTCTCACTCCTTGTCAGTGATCAATAAGGCTAGATCACCAGCATTAGCACAGCATTTAGTATTGCTGCCAGATTGCCCAGTAAGTTTGAGCTCCAATTACCGAAAAAATGCTTTGAGTTAATGCCACAAATATATTGTATTAGATGTAAAAAAGAATACATAATTATATATATATATATATATATATATATATATATATATATATATATACATGTAGAATTATTTTTGATCATATTTAAATTAAGATACAAACTTTATCAAATACTGAGGGAACATTTTTAGTTCAAAAACATATTCCAAAAATGTTGTGATCAAAGCATCTGTCTTGGCAATTCAAGCTTAATTAAACTGTTCTCAATTCATTTGTGTATTTCAGGTGACCTAATATCAAAACAAGGGAAGGAACATGGGAGATATGAAGACGCCTGACTTTGATGACCTATTGGCGGCCTTTAACATCCCTGACATGGTGGATCCTAAAGCTGCCATTGAATCTGGTCACCAAGATGAGCAAGATGAACAACTCAAGCAACAGAGTAATCGGGAGACTGACTGTGAAGACGAGTCTCACAACTCCTGCAGCGAACATGATGCTGGTGTTAGTGTAATTGTAAAAAACATTCGCAGCACAGACACAAGTGAATATGTTGGAACCAAATTTGAAAAAGACAAGTATTTTAACTCTCATTCCATAGCAAGTGCTGTTGGCAATGGACTATCTAATGGCTGCTTATCAACAGCACCACCAGCTGCTCAACACACTAAGGAAGGATTGAAAGTTCCCAGAGATGATGGATATAAATTCAATCCTCAATCACCTACTTTCACTCAGTTCAGTCCAATATCTAGTGCTGAAGAGTTTGATGATGAGGATAAAATTGAAGTAGTTGACACAACTGGCGTACAGAAAAGCCAAGTCTTCTTTATTTCCACTGCTAAAACAGAGGACCAGACTTCAAAGATTGACAACAAATCAGGTCAAAACAAGAATCAGAGTCAAAGGACTTGTTCTTACAGTTCATCTCGATTACCTTTACCAGAAAAAACCCTGAAAGACAATTTTTTCAAACCTCAAAATCAAGCCTCCATGGATGCTAGAAAGTCACCTGACCTAGTTGATGTGCTAAGTATCCCACATGTCAAAGATCAGTCCCCCACAAAACTGTATTCTTGTATAGCAGCTATTGCATCACTAAGCGGGAAAACATCTGAATTTGATGTGTTGGATTCTATACCAGCACAGAAAGAGCCTAAACCATCTAAGGAAAACCTCAGAGCAACAGACAGACCACAGGAGCAAGAGTCAGACATTGACTTGACAATGAACCTTCTTACCAGGGAACCAGAAAGCCCCTCTGCCCTCACTGGCGTCATCAGTGAGGGCAGCAGCAAAGGTTCCCCTGCTTCTAACACAGACACCACTCCAGTCATTCCAAAGGTTAGAATTAAAACAATTAAGACCTCTTCTGGACAGATCAAGCGTACTGTCAGTAGAGTCCTTCCGGAATTTGAAACTGAAAGCTTGAAGAATGAAGATAATAGTCCATGTCTTATGACAACTACCAGCTCAATTTTTACATCACCAACAAGGCCCTCTTTGCCATCAACCGTGGTAGCAACCAGCGGGTGCCCATCAATTGAAATCACGAAACAAATGACTATTAAGCCTGTGGCAACAGCTTTCCTGCCAGTGTCCGCAGTCAAAACAGCTGGTTCACAAGTTATTAACCTTAAGCTGGCTAACAACACTACAGTCAAAGCAACAGTTATCCCTGCTGCATCTGTGCAAAGTGCCAGCAGTGCTATCCTGAAAGCTGCAAATGCTATCCAGCAACAAACGGTCATGGTACCTGCCTCCAGTTTGGCCAATGCTAAACTTGTGCCAAAGACAGTGCATCTTAGTAACCTCAGTCTTCTTCCTCAGACAATGTCATCTGTTTCCTGTGATCTTCAGCAGGTCTTATGCTCCTCGAAACCTTCCCCAAAGCAACGATCACAACAAAGTAAACAGACTGGTGTCACTGGCCAAGCTTCCAAAAAAGTCTCTCGGGTTCAGGTGTTCACAAGCTCTCAAGGCGCTGTAGTAGATGCTTTCAATAAGGTCCTAAGTAGCCTGAACCCTCTTCCTGTGTATGTCCCAAACCTCTCTCCACCAACCTCAGCCTGTATTTCACTACCCTCCCGGGGCTACAAGTGCCTGGAGTGTGGAGACTCGTTTGCTCTTGAAAAGAGCCTGACACACCATTATGAACGCCGGAGTGTGCGAATCGAGGTCACCTGCAACCATTGTGCCAAAAGTTTGGTTTTCTACAACAAATGTAGCCTTTTATCTCATGCAAGAGGTCACAAGGACAAAGGGGTGGTAAT
Source organism: Alfaro cultratus (assembly GCA_903066825.1). NCBI lineage: Eukaryota > Metazoa > Chordata > Actinopteri > Cyprinodontiformes > Poeciliidae > Alfaro > Alfaro cultratus. The sequence goes on from CAEFZX010003529.1 coordinate 33,988, forward strand.
GCAGTGCTCACATCTAATCCTCAAACCCATTCCTGCAGATCAGATGATTAATTCATCAAATTTGCCAGTGGCCCCTTGTATCACTATCAACACCCCCACATCTCAAGCACAGGCACCTGCAAGTCAAACACAAGCTAAGATTGCTAGTGGTAACCAGACTACAGTGATATCAGCTCCTTGCAGCGCTCCCCTTATGGCAGCCATGCCTTTGGAGGATGATGCATCAAAGCTTGGTCGGCACAACTTGAAATGTTTGGAGTGCAATGAAATATTCCAGGATGACAGTTCACTGGCCATGCACTATCAACAAGCACCAGAATCCAACAGTCAGGTAGGTACCATGTTATTAAAAAAAAAGGCTAAGGCTTGACAAGGGCTACATAGGTATATAGTTGTTTGTATGGTTGCCTTGTCCCAAGAAAGTCCTTTGTCTGAATCCCAGGGAGAACAGGTAAGCTCTGCATGGAGTTTACTTGTTCTCCCTGTGCATGTCTAGGTTCTAGCAGGGTACTCCAACTTCCTTCCACAGTTTAAAAATGTGTGTATTAGTTCAATTGATATTTCTAAATTGGTTTCAGAGTGAGTGTGTGCATAGTCATTTTTCTGGATGGATGGATGGATGGATGGATGGATGGATGGATGGATGGATGGATGGATGGATGGATGGACGGACGGACGGAAGGATGGATGGAAGGAAGGAAGGAAGGAAGTCTTCTTTTTTGTCTGTCCTGGCCTGTAGTGTTAACATTCATCACTCTGTCTCTCTGTAATATTCTGGCATTTTGGCATAATTGTTCCAGCTTGTTCATAAAAATAGACCAACATTTATTTCCTTCTTTCATAGAAAACATGCACAGTTTGCCAGATGCTTCTTCCAAATCAATGCAGCTTTCTGTCGCACCAACGAATCCATCAGCACAAGTCCCCTTATATTTGTCCAGAGTGTGGTGCCAGTTGTCGCTCTGTTCACTTTCAGTCCCACGTCACCAAGAACTGCCTGCACTACACTCGCAGAGTCGGCTATCGGTCAGTATATCTTAATTAAAACCAAAATTATCCATAATTCTAGTTTTTCTTTAGCTGAGATATCATTTCCAGTGGTTGCGTACATTTCATTGTTGAAGAGAGCCAATGTTTCACTCTAAGTGGTCTTTTTCTTACTTCAATGTCCAAAGACCATTTTAATTGTCATTTTAATTGCAGTTATTTAGCTTGGTTTCTTGGCAATTTGGCTTCAGCTTGACACCTAATATCGCTTCATGACACATCATTCAGGACAAAATGACAGGGACAAAAGGTGACAGTCACAATCCTTGTGTTTAAGTCATCCAAGATACAGGCTATTAAAAAATATTTTTTTTAGTTTTCAAGCAATAATAGACCAGTTAAGAACCTGTTTTCAATCAATTCTTGACTTTTTTGTCCCTAAAGGCCAAATGCAGAGAAACACTTACTCCCTCATTAACATACCGCCTCAATTGAAGAAGGGCTGGAGCATATCAAAGAAGTCATTTGGTGAGAGGTAGAGTACTCCATTAAGATGGACCAACCTATGATGTGTTGGTCCATCATAGGACCAACACAGATACACAAATTACAACAATGTACACTCACACATACATCTAAAGACAATTTAGTGTGAGCTTGATAGGTTACTAGTGTTTGTATTGCTATTTTTGTATTTAAGAACAGAAGTAACATTCAAATGATTTAATTTAATAGGGGAACCAACAACTCTTATCAAGGACTTGCAATAACTATGGGACTTTTTCATAATTGTTGAATGCAAATTTATACAAATTTTCCTCACACAGTTTTGCACATTTTTTTTTTTTATTTCTGAGGACTGTTGAACCAAAATGACCTGTTCAAGGTCATGTCACATTTCAAAATCGGATTTAGGTTTGGACTTTGATGAGGCCAATTTAGCTTTTTAGAGTAAATCAAGGGAGGATGTCCTGTATACTTTGGATTATTGTTCTGGTGCCTAACCTTTTGTTTGGAAGAGTAATGGAAAAATTAGAAGAAAAAAAAATAAAAAAAACTTTCAACAAGTTCTAACTAAAAGTTTGGCTTGACCTTATTTTATTCATACTTTGTTCAACTTGCTTTTGTGTTTTTTTCTGTGTTGTTTTCCAGCTGTGTTCACTGTAGCATGATCTTTGTTGATGTTACAACTCTCAAGTCTCACATCCAGAACATGCATTGTGAGGTCTTCTACAAATGTCCACTCTGCCCCATGGCTTTCAAGTCTGCACCAGGAACTCACTCCCATGCATACACACAGCATCCAGGGGCCAAGGCAGGCGAGCCCAAGTAGGTCCCTTTTTGTTTGCAATGTGTTTAGAATAAAAAAAAAAAATCAATTTTATAGATTTCAACACTTTAACGGTTAATTGAATTTTGTCTGTTGTATTGTCATTTGTCTCTTACTTTTTTTGTCTATAGGAAACTAAGCCTACACATTTGCAGATACCCAACCTCTTTTTTATTCACACAAGTTAGCGCTAATGTAACGTAAACCCCATGTCCAATTCCTTTCTGTCTAGATAACCTTCCTTGGCTTCATTCTCAGCAGAAGGATTTGCTGCTTTTCATTACGGCGGCTTAAATTGTGTGTGTTTTTTCCACATGGAAACCTTTAACCACCTAACACCTAACCACAGCTGTTTACATACTGACGGGAAATGCTAAAAACTTCAGATACATTAAGCTTTTATTGCAGTAGCATAATCTCACACAGCTTCAGAAACTACATTATTGGTGAAATTTGTGCACACCAACAAGGAATTTGACTTTGGTCCCATTTTGCTCTCAGTGGACAGAAATTTAAAAACAGATAACGTAAAATTGGGTGGAAAATAAATAGTTCAAGAACATGTGTAAATATACTGTTTTTTATATATATATATATATATATATATATATATATATATATATATATTAAGACAAGGTCAAAGTGCAAAAGTGCATAGTATATATCTGGACACTGTTCATCAAAATGATGAGACTTTTTAACGACTTGTTTTTGCAATTAGCACTCTGCAGCGCCAACCTGAAGGTAAAAGTCTAAGTGTGGGGTTTATAGAGATGTTAGCTTCCCTTTTCCTGACCTTAGACTTTTACAAGTCCTAAATGTCAGCCCTGATGATCTTCTCTTCAGGCCAGAATGTTTGTTGCAATCTAGTCCTGTCATGTTTTGTGGCTGAGCCAAACCACACAGTAATAGCTGTGCACAAGAGCACATGGCAAAAGAATAAATTCACATGGTGTTTAGCAAACTTCTCACATTATGCAACTGTTTCGAAAGATCAATTTATTTTTACTCACAATTACAGAGTATTTTGAAAGGTACTATTGGATTTAATTAACAAACACAAATTTGCTTATTTCTTGAACAAATCCTAACAGTTTTAGTGTTGGCTTTTGTAAATACAACTGTGGCTCAGATTGTAGAGGATGCTTTGAGTTTGTTACATTTTGGTTTGTATGAAGTTTCCTAATAATTATGACATTTTCTGTCTTCCAGGGTGATATATAAATGCTCCATGTGTGACACAGTGTTCACTCTGCAGTCCTTGCTCAGCTCACATTTTGAGCAACACATTTCCAATTTTAAAGTTTCCGTCTTTAAATGTCCCGACTGTTCCATGCACTATGCACAGAAGCAGCTGATGCTGGACCACATTAAGGTAATCACAAGTTTTTCTTTATTGTCTTTTTTTTTTTTTTATCAGGATTTAGCCTTACAATTATTCTATTTATAACTTCAAGCCAAGCTAAATTAAACCTCCTCTTGTAACACCTAATGCCAATCACTTCAGTCATATTAATTTAATGAAGTGGTTCATGGCACATTATGAATATTAACATGTTAAAAGGTGCTGTTGTGGTTCTTCTCAGGCCATCCATGGAACCCTGAAGTCCATAGAGGGTCCACCAAACCTGGGGATCAACCTTCCACTTAGTGCGAAGCCCACCAATTCCAATAGCACCAACAGCAACATCCCTAAAAATAACAACAAAGACGGAGAAAATGTCTTTTGTCAAGACAAGGGAGAAAAGAAGCCTTCGTCATCGCCACTGAAGACAACCAATAGCAACTGTGCAGCAGACCTGAAGAGCCCTGTCAGCTCAGGATACACATGTGGAGAATGCAATGCTCCCCTCAGGTCCAGGGAGTTGTTTGTCACACACATGAAGCGTGAACACGGCAAGGTGAATGTTCTGAAGTGTTGTTATGAAAAAGACCATTTCTTTTGCTTTGTTTGTGACACTTCAAATATAACTTTCAAACTGCAGATACTGAAGAAGCATCCATGTCAACAGTGTGACAAGTCTTTCAGCTCCTCCCACAGTCTTTGCCGACACAACCGTCTAAAACATAAAGGACTACGAAAGGTCTACACCTGCCCGTGAGAACCGCCACCCTACTTAGAGTGATTAATCAATAGCTGTAATTCTGTATTAACACAAATCCATAAATGCGTCCTTAGTAGTACTGAGCTAAATTTTCCACACACAACCATTCAGTTCAGCTATGAAAGTAAAATTTGAGTTTGAGCACAACATTAAAGATTTTTCTATTAATCCATTTAAGTAAAACAGTTGAAATATGAAAGGGCATTTAAATCAACTGGATGGTTTCTTCCATTGTTCATCCAATTAACACAGTTTAATTAAAAAATTTAAATTACTACATCATGTTCATAATACAGCAACTAAAACTATTCTATTTGTCATATTATTGATATTAATTTTCAGACACTGCCCTGCTCTAAGTCAGCCCTTCACAAAAAGAGTGCTGCTGGACCAGCACATTCAGATGATTCACGGAGGTAAATCCGTGAACCCAGCAGGAAGGACTGAAAATGTTGAGACACCACCTGACAAGCAAACGGTACAGCTGCATGAATTTAACAACTTAATGTGTGTCAGACCTTCTGTCTTTGCATTTATTGCTATTTTGTTTTCAACAGTTACGTAAAGGTTTTCTGTGCTTTGTTACTTCTTTATATTAAGTGTTTTTGCTTTATTATTTTTATGTTTGATATTTATAAATAAAAAAAAAAAACATTTTATTTGGTTCATATTTTAGTTTTATAAATATTTTATTGTGTTTTTCCCATTTTTTCTATTATTTTTCTGATTTGTTCCAATCATAGCCTGTTATGAATCATTCGTTTTCTGTCATCACAGACTTTTGAGCTGAAATGTTGGACCTAGTGTTGGCTAATCTGATGTTTTGTTGCACTTCTTAAAGTATTGAACTCTTTGTTGGATTGATGCCAATGAGTTTTGCACTTCATGGCAAAGCTATTTTCCTGAGCTCATCTTTTGCTTTCTTTTCAGAACCGAAGCCCAAAAAGAAATCCAGATGAAGATGAGGGGTCTCCAGGCTTGAACTCCAGGGGTTCCGACTCACAACCATTGAAGAGACTAAAAGTGAACATTCTCAAAAATCACAAATGTGCCGTCTGTGGCTTCACCACTGAGGATATTGCTGCTTTCCACAAGCACATTCCCCAGCACAAGTCTGATGGCTCATCCCACCAGTGTCAGGAGTGTGGACTCTGCTACACCTCCCCGCGCTCGCTGGCCCGACACCTCTTCATCGTCCATCGGCTAAAGGAGCTCAAGAGTCTCGGTAGATATAATGGGAGAGACCGGGAAGATGAAGAAAGTCAACGGGAAAACCAACTGGATGTTGTAGATGAGAACAATGACGGCATGCCGAATACCAAATGTAAGGTGTGTGGGAATACATTTGAGACTGAAGGACATTTGAAAACTCACATGAGGACACATGGGATGGCATTCATCAGGTCAAAGACCCTTAGCGCTGCTCAAAAGTGAGAGAAAGGTGAATTATAACCATTCCATAAGTTTCTTAAATCTGTGGTACCTCCTATACAGTAGATGTGGTTATCCTGTAAATACATTATGTTGTAGTGTACAACTTTATGTAAACAGTAGAATATACACGCAAGAAAATTTAATACACATCAAAGTCTCCATTTGTGTCTTTCAGCAAAAATATCAGGAAGGTTTTTGTACAGACAGAGAATTTTCAATAGACTTTGAGTAATTTTTTTAAGATGACCTGATTATTTCCAAAGTATTCTTTTCACTACAAGACAATGTATAAAACCACTATTATAATCTGCATTTGATTAGCAGTCTAGTTTTTAGTGCCTCTGATATTCAACAAAAGTCTGGCAGAAAAAAAATGTAAACTACAAGTTTAAATTTACAGGTACATGTATTTTCTTTGTTGAGGACCTAAATTTCAGAATATACTCTGAAACTGCAATTACAACAAATTAACTACTTTTTTCCCCTTATTGCCATGATAGGAAAATGCAGCTGTGCATCTATAATTTGCCTAAAAATGCTAGATGCCAAAACAATTTAATCCAGAGTCCCTTTGAGCTTTCAGAAGATTTCTGGCTTATTAAAAACAAACTCCATCCAACAAATGTCAAAAAAAGTCTGATGAATAGAAAAATGAACAATGATTTAAAAACTTAAACAAATAAAGTAAAGGTCAAATAAAAATTATTGAGTATCTCAAATAATAATATGTTTTTGCCTAATAGTCCTCACCCAAATTCAAGAACAATTGTAAAATTTGTTCTTGTCATGGCAGCTCTCTGAGGTAAATATATTTTTTCCAAAATACTTAAAACATAAAATATGAAGCACTTGACTCTCAGTCTTTCCAGAGTGTTAGTGTCAATTTGTCTTTAGAGCACAGTGGAAATAAGACTGACATATCCATAGCAATGTTTAACGGATTCTTAGATAGATTTTTGTTTTTCTTTTTAACTTTTCTATATTTTAAATTGTAGGTCGAAGTTGGAATTATGATGAATGTGCACTGCCTTGAATCTTGCTGAAAATGAATGTAACCTTGGCAGTGAAGCTGAAATATTCATAGCATATAGCTAGTTAATAAAACATGATCTCAACAGTGCTTTAATAACTTTTTTAAAGGAACAATGAGGTTCTTTTTTTTTGTCAGAAGCCTCTTTCATGGAACAAGTCAAAAAGTCGATCCTGTATTTAAACTGCCTCCGGTTGTAATGGCTTATCAATACATGATCATCAACTTACCTAAATGAATAATAGTTAACTTGCCAAATTAATAGTTAACTTGACAGGGTCAATAATGATCATCAGACATCTCCCATTCTCAAGAGTAAAACATATTGGAGGCATAAGATTTACATTAAAAAAAACACAAAAACAACTTTCAGGCATCTGGCCACTGGTACATCTTAAGTATAAATGCCAAATACCACAGCTTTCAGGTTTCTGCTTGGCCTTAACTCACTGTAACTCAACCAGTTCAATGTGTAAAATTGACCCAAACTGATAAGTATCAAATGGCACTGACTGGTCTAATAGACTGCAAAACAGGCTAACCTTTACACAAATCAAAGCACTGTCATTGTCTCACTTCATGGCTAAGAAGAGTTGACCAGCTGTGGGTTGACCTGGCGTCTAAATCACCAGTCAAGTGTTTTGTGAGCGAGTGTTATCAGTAGTAGACAGCAGTCAGGGCTTGCTAAGTTTGAAAAATGAGGAACACAGTTTCAAATTGGTATCAAGCTACATATTCATAACAGGATCATTTGAGACCAAGCTTTAAAAACTCCCAAATAATTTCACAATTCTGTTAAGGCTGTGTCACTTTTGCCTGACAAAGCTGTGGAAAAAAATGTTTGTCACCTTTAAGTTTCTTCAGTTTTTCCTGGGGTTTTTTTGTTTTGTTTTGTTTTTGTTTTTTTTATCACAGACAATTTATATTGCCAACCACATTTTATTATTGGATAAAAAATTACTTAATGAGCCACTTTGAGTTGCAGCTAATGGTAATTTCTAGGCATGATGTTCTTTTTCTGAAATGAAGAATCTACACTCTTAACAACATGTTTAGACCAGTCCATGTTTCATAAATAAGATGATGAAATAGCCCCCACTCAACTCTTCGTTATGTTTGTTATGAGAGCCTCTCTGATTCACCAAATTGATTACACTGTAATTGCCATTTACTTCAAGTAACATGCTGGACGCTCAAAAGTAACCATGAAAATTTGTTTAAAATAAAAACTAGTCTCTTTTTTAAAAGAATAAAATAAAATATTTAAGTGTCTTCTCAGCTTTTGACACACAACTCCATCCACAGTCTGATAAGGATCTTAATATTTTGCACTGTAAAGCTGCATGTGAGAAGCAGTCTGTGAATTGTGTAATAATTATGTGTCTTACTGCTGCTTCTGCCATTTTTTAAAAGTTCTGATGCTTGTGTGCAAAATTATTGTTTATGTCAATAAACAGAGAAATATTCCAGAAGTGGCCCAATCCTAAATGAATATTAAACATCAGTTGTTCCCTGAAAACAATATTAGAAATCCACTTGTCATTATTTGCATTAAACCAGCAGTGCCTTCCACACCATTATACAGTGAAGATGTGTAGAAAGTCTAAAAATAAGCAAGCTATTTTTTAATGCACTATTATGACTTCACACTTTTAAAAAAAGCCCTACGATTAATTTATATGATTTCTTTTGCCAAAGAAACATCTTTTTTTTATGCAAGTGCTGATTTTACCTTATAATGTTTGTGTATTTGCATGAGTGGCAGTGCGGCCTTAGGAGACCAACATGCCTCTTTGCAATCTGTAAATAACGTAATGTCCAATTTTTTCTACGGAAACGCATTATTTTCTGATGTTTTCCTATCAGAAAATAACAGAGTGAATTAAATATCATACCAAACTTTCCTGTGAAACTGGATATGATTAAAACAGGAGCGATTTTCAGGCATTTCCAAAAGATCAGTTATCCTTCTGGTTGTGTCTCCCCTTGCATTGTACTTATTGGGTAAAATGCCCTAAAATCTGGTGAAGAGCACTATCATTTGTTCATTAAAGTTTACAACAATATGGCACAAAAACAATTCTGTGATTTACAGTTTACAGCGAGGCGTTAATAAATGTCTTATTGATACTAATGGCTTGCCATAGCAACTGTTTGCAGTGCGTTTTGCCATTTCCTGCACGTTTGGCCACAATAATTTCCTCTCTCGAGACGTGGTCATACTTGTTCAGATTTTTCTAAATTGTGGAGTGTGACATTAAGACAAAAATAAATACATGTCAGCAAACTTTTTAAACATTTTTACTAAGGGTGCTGAAAAGTATTTATGCCACTGTACACATTTAAAGTGCAATAGAATTGGTTCTTTTTCTATCCCATTAATCCTTTACGTCACTGTCACTTTCAAATTTTCATTGGTCAACACATTTTTGTATGCATTTTATTCTGGACTGACTTCTTTCATACAACACTACACATAATTTCTCTTTCGGTATTTGTAAATTTGTAATTAATTAAATTCAGTTAAGCTGTGCATGTTAATAAAGTCCAGCTTTACGCTGAGCAACGAAGGTTTGTGTTTCCAGACACAAACCAGACACGTTGCTTGGTGAGACAACGTCTCCCTCTAGTGGGTAGTTTGCACAGATATTATCATGGGTGTAGCATATTTATTCATTAAGGTACTTTTGTAAAATAAATGCAGACATCTTTCTAGTGTCTCTGAAGTTCTATCAGGGATAATGTAAAAATAATAATAATAACCAGAACTAAAGGTGAATATCACTACTTCATTATTCAAGTAAGAGTAAAAAGGGTATTTTACTCAAGTCTTGTGAAACTGTAAACATTACATCTGACATAACTTGTGAAAAATTGTGCATTCTAAAAATAGAAAGCTATGGACAAATTTTGAAAATGAGCAGACAAAATAAGAACAAAATAGAAATTAACATCATGTCAAAATAACAGATTTTGAAGAAACAAACACTGTACTTTGTAGTACTTTGTACTGCTTTGCCAGTACTTTGTATGTTAGAGCAGTACAAAGTACTGGCAGTGATAAAATAAGCTTTTAATTGTATTTTCAAATGGTCCAGAATCATCAGATAGAAAATAGCTCTAAAACAAGTTTTAAGAAAAACTTTAAGTTTGTGTCTTATAGCGTTTTGGTAAATTTACTGAACTTATGTAGTGCTTTTCCAATCATTTTGACCACTCAAAGTGCTTTACACTAAAGTCACATTAACCCATTCATACTCACACACACTCATACACCGATATGCAGATCGGTAGGCAATTTGGGGTTAAGTGCCTTGCCCAGGGGCACACTGACATGTGGTAGGAGGAATTGAACCTACAACCTTCCAATCACAAGACGACTACTCTACCACAGTTCCCCCCATGTTTGGTTAAACGTGTTTGTTCTTTCTTATGTGAGGTAACTACAGGTGGGTAGAACAGCAGAAAATTATATTCAAGGAAGAGTAGTGTTATAATATTACTTATATGGAAGTAAAAAGTAAGAAAAAAATACTACTAGAAATATATTACATACAGAAAGTTACTACACATCAATCGCTGTAACAATGTTGAAGTTTGCTTTGTATTAGTGATGCTCTCAAGTACAACAAAGCAAAACACCTGCACATTTAACACGATTCTTGTTTAAAAGCAAATTCAAAATGTGCTCTACTGAAATCCAAATTTGGCTGGTTGATGAAATTATATTTGCCAGATGCTTGTTCAGGAAGCAGACCATGATTGTGATTCCGCATTAATTACTGTCATGCTGTGCAGTGACGTGTTAAGCTCTGATTTTTCTGTTTTTCAAGTAACTAAATGCTGTTCACACCTGACGCAGAAAATCCCCCCTGCACCAGTTTCCAAAGCTGTTTTCCATTTCTCCTTAAGAAGATCAATTTCATGCTTCTCTCTGCTTGATGAGGTGATGCATTCTGTTATTTAAGCACCTTATGGACAGAAGAGGTTGAGTTGGCACTGAAATGGCCCTTGGTTGGCTTGTGTTTCTTCTGTTAGTGAGCGACAGTGTTATACTTGGAAACTCACTCAACTACAGTATATTGCAAAGATGTATGAAGGATGTCAACACGTTCCTTTGGGAATTAAACCAGGACAAGCCAAAGGAATATGCTGCTCTCAGTAAGTGCTGACACCTTTTGAATATTTTCCTTGTAGTTTGGCAGACTGGGCCATCAAAAGGTTATTTTATCAACAGGGTTTGTTTGAAAATGAGCTGGCACATATTTGGATTTAATTCTTACAAATGCAATGTAGTATACATGGTCATTTAAAAAAAATAACTATAAAAGACAAATACAATAAACATTTCAATCTTCCAAATATTTAAATGGCAGTGAGTGTAAATAATACATTACTGAAAAGCTTAAAGAAAAATGTTTGCCGAAGACATAAAATGAATCTTTCTGATTCTTTCTGCTCTTTTTTAAAATGTTTTTTAAGGTACTGTTTAGCCTTTATTTCTGTTAATTATGATTTTCTGCTCAAAGCTGTAAAACATTACTTTTAAGACAGAAAAGTGGGTTTAATGAAAAATATGTTTTCTTTAAGGTTGTTGTCATAAAAATATACTTTTAATCTGGCAAACAAGCCTCATTGGAGCACACATTCTAATTTATTGATTTTTTTATCTTCTCATTTTTTAATAAGAATGACATCCTCTTGGGCTAAATGCTGACCTACTTACATATCAATTCAGATGAATGTCTCACCCAAAAGGATTTGTCATTCCTATGGAAAAAGTAAGGGCCGATGTTTCTCTCCTTTTTTTAAAAGTGTATGACTCCTTTGGAAAGATGGGCAGCAGTGTTAAAGAAGGCAACGTGAACCAGCCTGGTTCGCCGCAGCAGTGCCGCTCTGCCATCGGCCCCAGCTTCTCTGCACAGTACTGCCAGGTGTTCCTGAAGCAGGTGAATGCCAATGAAAACCTTAATGATGGATGGATAGTAAGTTATAGAGAAAAACTGTATATATATTTTCCTGCTATTGCAGGGAGCAACACAGTATTTTGTGGGTATTTGTGTTCCTGACTCCTGTGGGGAAGACGATGTGAAGCAACTGGTGCAGTGTGGTGAGTGTTTATTACGACAGATTTTCTACATATTTGTCTTTCTCTGCTTTAGGATTATTTTCACGTTTTCCTCACATGGTACCTATTTTCCCAATAGACAGACTTCAGCTTAACCAGAAGTCCCTCCTTAGTCCATTACCTCCAATCCTGACCAATCAGTCTTCTTGGGAGCTAATCATGACTCACTGTATGGCTGACGCAGTTGCTCTTGATGCATCAGACATCGCCTGCATGTCAGTGTATTAGTCATCCCCTGATATCGCTCCCATCACTCTGCATGCTTGTTCTTGGTCGAGTTAAACTTGGTTATTTTTCCCTCCACAGGTGTGTGTGTTGTGTAATGTTAGCCATTCCTCTTGTGGCCACCCTGTTCACAGCCTTAAGAAGATCAGAGCAGAGCAGCATGGTCAATCCCACAACAGAGTTTTCCCATTTAAACTTTTATGGCACCCTGAAAACCAATGGCTTGTCCAGCAAAGAAATGAATGGGGGCACATTAGAGGAAAATGGTAAGGAGAATTTTTATTTAATCTCCTCCTAATAGACAAGTACTCATATGTTTAATTTTACAGGCGGAATCAGCCCTGCTGGACAGTGTCTTTCTCAAAGCTGTGTTTCCAGCTGCCTTCAAGCACTCTCCTTGCAGACCACAAGCAAGGGAGTCCTCAGCACCGCCTCCTCTTCCCAATGTCAAAATTATACCTCTCTGAACGGCATTCGTGTCCTCAGTTTGCTGTGGATTATATGTGGCCATTCTGCACAGTTCCCAGTTATTAACAACCTAGGTAAGAACGAAAACAGGCTGCAACATCTTCCAAATATTGGATTCACATTGTTGTGTCTCCATTGTAGATAACTACAAAACATGGAGGAAAGCAGTTGAAAGCAGCCCAGTATATGTGCTCACCATCAGCGGGCCTGTTTTTCTCGCTGTTGACACCTTCTTACTGCTGGGGTGAGACTAGTTTGAAATATTGCTAACCTTATCATGGTGCATAATGTGATTTCTAACTTCTAATAACTTTACTTTTCAGGGGTTTACTCAGTGCCAGGTCTTTGCTGAGCTCAATCGACAAGGCAGAAGACAATTTAAGTCTCGGTCTGGTTGCAAACTATTTTTTCAAGAGGATTAAAAGGCATGATATCATGACTGGATGCCTGTATTATTTTGTAAAGCACTAGTTAGTGCTTTACAAAATAGTTCATACCCCATAGGCATTGTTCAATATTTCATCATTGGGATTTTATTTGAGAGACCAGTACAAAGAACAACATAATTGTGGCATGGAAGGAAAATGGAACCTGGTTAGTTGTTTGTTTTACAATTAAAAATCATCTGAGAAATGTGTGGCTTACTGTATTTACAATTAGAAATTCAGATCTTTACCACCTTTACAAACTACATTTGTAAAGGTGGTACAAACTAGATGCAAACTACATTTCGTTGCTTTGTACTTGTGACAGTGCAATGACAATAAAGTTGAATTCTATTCTATTCTATTCTATTCTATTCTATTCTATTCTATTCTATTCTATTGTATTCTATTCTTTAGCAATTGAAAGTTTTGCCCAAACTGCTTTGCAAAAAACCACAAGCTCAGTCAGATTGGTTGAGAGAGTCTATACAGAATTTTTCCACAATTGGACTTCAATCTGGACTTTGATTTTTCCATTGTCTATAAACATATTTTTCATTACAGTATATTGATTGGTTTATGACCTGGTACTCTGAACTTTTCTTAGCTTCATCGCTGTCCTGTCTGCTCTGTTCCTTGGTCTTCGCGACGCTGTTTGTTCACTAAATTTAACTGAGAACCATAAAATTCTTCCACAGAACTGATGGATACAAATTTAGATAAAATTTTGAACAGGTGGACACATAGTTTTGGATTTGAATTGAATTGCAGTAAAGTGAAAGCAAAACATTTTATTTGTGCTGGTCTATCACATAAAATGCCAATAAATTTGGAGTTGTAAGAAAATGTCAACAAATTTAATGAAAGAAAGTATAATGTTTTTGTACAGTAAATCTGAGGACTGAAAGATTACATATCTCTCTTCATCTTCCCACTCCAGGATTCAGCCTTTGCATCTGTTTACAGTGTGTCTCACCATCAGCATCATCTCTTTGGTGCGGTGGGGACCCTACTGGTTCCCATTTGTTGAAATGATGATGGACTGCAAGGCATACTGGTGGGCTAACTTACTGCTGGCTAGCAATCTCCTACCAGTCCATGAGATTGTAAGTTTCATCAGCTTCTCATATGTCTTCAGGAGGAATTTCAGCTCATTTTTGCCTCTCTCCAAATCTCTCTTCAGTGTATTCCCTGGACATGGTACTTGTCTCTGGACTTCCAGTGTTATGCCACAACCCCCCTTCTGGTCTATATTTATAGACTGTATGCCCACATCCTTTAACATCATCTCAAACACCATATAAACTAGAGTAATAACCTTTTCCATTCTGTCTCTTCTGTTTCAGAAAAAGGAGTGTGTTTGCTGTTGTGGTAGGAGGCCTTTTGGTGAGCACTACTGTGGCCAGTGCAGCTATAACTGCATGTCTGCACCTTCCAGTCTTTCAGCCATCCACAATGTAAGCCTCCTAACCTAAAGAGGTTCAGTAAATAGTATAAAATTTGCCTCTTCTTTTAGCGTCCATATATTTACTTTGAAGAGTTTGTCTTTGCAGAACATCAGACAACTATGTTTTGCATTACTATGTGAAACCCTACACAAGATATGGACCGTTTCTAATAGGGATCCTAACAGGAATATACCTGGCAAGAAAGAAAGATCAACTATTAAAGGAAAGGGTGAGTTATTTAGATTTTCCATTCTTGAAGAATTTGAGAACCCTTACTTTGTAATAAAGTAGAACTGAATGAAGTATTTTTGCATGTTCACTTGTTTACTGGTGGAAGGAAATTTGACTCATTTTGACTTATTTTTGTTTTTTGTACATCAGCTGATGTAACTGTTAACTGAAACCGGTCTTTACATATTTGTGCTTATTTTTTTATTCAGTGGCAAGCAACGCTTGGTTGGTTCTGCTGTTTTTCTCTGATGGTTTTGCTGATCGGACTAGCCTACTTCCTGAAAGAAACCCCACCTTATCCATCTGTGGCTCATGCTCTATATCAGGGGTTGCACAGACCAGTCTGGGCCCTGACTGTGAGTTGGATCATACTAGCCTGTGAGGAGGGCTGTGGAGGTTTGAATAAATCCAATTACATCTTCAGTTTGGCAGAACACTTAATTTCATTTTAAAAAGCATGTACGTTTCATTCTTCTTCTTTGTTTTTTATTACTTTTACCAAAGCCTGCACCACAAGTATTAGGTTATGTTTAACTTTGAACTCTACATATTGTAGTTTAAAGTATACAGTAGTACCAGTAGAGGGTCAGTAGTACCAGTAGTCTCAGTTTTTGTGTGTATTTGTTTCTCCAGGTTTTATCAAGACATTCTTGTCCTTTGGTTTCTGGGTTCCACTTTCCAACATTAGCTTTGCCTGTTATCTGATACATCCCATCTTCATCATCCTCTACAATGGCATGCAAGAGACACCGATCCACTACACAGACATCAATTTTGTGAGAATTTCATCTTCATCCTTTTTTTAACAAGTCAACATTCTTGTCTTCCTATTCTCTTCATATTTCCGCACCAAATGGGTGTCTGTCCTCCACAGATGTACCTGTTCCTCGGCCATCTGGTCCTAACTCTGGCAGTCGGCTGTGCTCTCACTGTGTTGGTTGAGAAACCCTACCGCTTCCTGAAACCCAAATGCATCTAGAGAATCTGCCTCATATAATACAGCACCGCTCACATATAAATATTGGTAACCCTCGTAAAGATTTGGCAAATTGCTGCCGTATCAAAATCATTACGGACAAGTTGAGATTAGTAGATGTTTTATTATTGTTGCTTAATTTCTTATGGAGATCAAAACATGTCTGCCTTTTTTCTTTGGTTTTTGCATTTTCTTGTTTATCACTTTATGAAGAGTGTCTAAGTCAAGAGAAGTGGTCATCTTTGTATTTACACAGCAGCTAAACAAAAATTCACTCATTAAATGTTCCTCAACATTCAACGTAGGTTATACATTGCAAATCCTTCAGTTGCGTTTATGTTCTAGGTATTGTTAGGTGTGCTGGTTGTCATGGTACAGACTCTTTTAGAAAAAGAAAGCAATTAAAGCCGTAGAGAAAAAAAATAGGAAACCCCATGAAAGCCTGTCTGTTTGTCTAACATATATGGAGATATGGGTAATTAATATAACTTGCACAATACTGAGTAATTCAAATAAAACATTAAAGTAACCTTTTAAGATTTTCAGCAAAGTAAAAAAATAAATAAATATATTGCATCAAATCTATTTTGTGTTTTTTTTTTTTTCCTTTCTTTCAATTTTGTTTTTTACTTTTTACAGCACTTATTTTTGTCCTTTTGTTGTTTTTTAATTCTAGAATTATACAGCTTTGGATGTGATCAAGTTGGAATAGCTCTGTATTATATATTTTCTAAAATATTTTATTCCTCCTCTTTCTTGTTGAAACATGATGTTTTCTTTATTCTCTCTGTTTTTTGGCTGTTGTGCAGTAACTCTGCTCTTATGGGGGTTTTTTTTACTTTGGGACAGCTGCTGTAATGTGTAATCGTGGCAATAAGGCAACTAATTAGCATCTCAGAAGCTCAAATAATACCTGAACACCAACCAAAAATCCCAGAGGAGTTAAAAATTAAGTGGATTAGCTGTGGCTGTCAACACTCGATGGTGTTATCCAGGACATGTTGCTGTGAAATATCGTCTCCACTGCCTGTAAATTGAGCTGTTAGCATATCATGATAACGATGATAGTTTTCTGTCAGAGTTCTCTCAGATCCTTGAAGATACTTGGATGAAATTTGTTTATTTTCTTTCTCCTTGTCTTTCCATGAGCTTTTACTCTGGGAAATCAAGATTGACGGAAATTCATAAAAGCTCATAGACTCATAAAAATGTTTATCAGTCAGCAATGATTACATTTTTTTCCCAAACAAACCTCAGAGGATTTCCTGTTACAGTTTTGTAGAATTCATTTTAAAATAAATGAGTCACAATGACCGTCCATTCGATGCCACCTAACTAATTTGGTTGCTTTTTCTGTCTGACTCACTTCTTATGTCAGCCTTTTTTTTTTACGTCCTTCAAGTGTCCAAGTATACAAATGACTTCACTGCATTTCTTCTATAAGTAGTTCACGGCCATTTACCAGACACTGACTCAACTGAAGAGAGAATCACAAAGAGTTTTAGTTGCCAGTGACATCAAACACATAGCCACGTTTACAGCCTTCTCAGTTACAGTGTATGTGGAGCAAGAGCTTTGTTGTGCATTGCTTTGAGCTGACACAATCTCAGTGAGCAACCTCAAAGAAAAGCTCAGGCTGTCTGGATGCTCAGGCTTTTCTTTGAGGTTGCTCAAAGATGATTTTTTTCATCTGTTTTTTTTTTCCATCATGAGGAACCAGGCATTCTGAAATAAAATACTGATCAGAGTTTATAGATGCCATATGTTATGATTGGAACCAGAACGATGACAAAAGAAAATTCAGCAAATGCCTTTTGTCTGTTAAACTGCATTGTTCCTTCTCTCAATTGCTTCTCCATTCAGTTGATTTTCGTCAAGAGAAAATATTCTTTCCTTCATTCCAGGTTGAGGGTTGGAAAGCAGCTCAAAGACCAGCCTGAAGCCAGTGTGTGTGAAAATATAGCTTGCTTTGGTAAGACGATCCTTTCCATTTAATGACGACATGAGACCACGAGGACACATCAACTCCAGAAGCTCGCAACGTCCATGCTCAAGATGCATGAAATTATACCAGGCTCCCATTCAAATGTTCTATTTTTGTTCGGAAAAAGGTCACATTTGTCGCCCTTATGAGTCAATAAAAAGTCACAACTACCTCACAAGTGAAGTTAGTCTAATAATATGTCAATAGTTGCCTGGTAGATTTACAGGGCAAAACAAGAACAGGTGTGTGGAAATCAGTGTTACACAACAGCACAACACAGTTTTATCAGTTTGTGTGACCCTTCTTCTCCTCCTGCTCAGAAACAAGACGTTTCAATAAAAGTATTGATTCACAACAGAAAGCTGGTTCATCCTGTAATATATTAAATTATACTACAGTTTAATAATAAATTAATCAGCCTTGCATAGCTCACCATTTATTTAAATGACCTTATTAATAGTCTGACCTTTTCTAATAAGGGATAAATGATTCAGTATTTATCATCCTGAAGCTTGGGTAACATTACAATGAGCTCCTAACTGAATCAAAGTATAAATCCAAAGTCATTCAAACTGACACATTCATTAACATGCATTTCCTGAGTAGAAATATGAACAATAAACTGAACTGACATAAATATAAGGACAGAAAACAAACTGCTTCTGATTATAAGAATGAAAGAGACTGAAATAATGAAGGAACAATCATCAATCTTAATGGGATTATTAATGAAGATCAAATGATCATTCAGAAGATTTTATTGAAGGCTCATGAAGGTTGTATCTGATCACTGTCTTATCTAATCAGCAGAAAATTACAGCCTATATCTGCAAACCTGGGCATGACAGGCAAAAACACTTGCAGCTGTAATTTCAATGAAAGACGTATTGACTTATAGAGGTTAGTACACATCACACTATTCCTCCTTTCATTTGCAAAAAAACTTGAAAATGAATAACCACTTTATTTCGACTTCACATTTTATAACTACTTTAAATACATCAGAATTTATTGTTGAAACATGCCAAATTATAAGTTCAATAAGTATTCATGTACATGCAAGAATCTACATGAGCAACTACAAACATGCATTATGTTCTCTCTCTCTGCAGCCATAACTGTGTCTGGCTCTGTTTATAATTGATCAGAAAATTCATCAGCCAAAGTAGGCCATCCCTGAAGCTGTCTGGAAGTGTACTTATCAGGTTTTAAATGTTCAGGATCAGCACATGTTCACAATATCAGATAACTAACTGTGTACTTGCGGGGGACAACATCTAAAAATAACCTCACACCCCGAGATCGCCGGCTCTGCCTGAGCGCTCGCTGAAGTCCTACATCCTATATCCTCTACGGCAGCGCCATGAAAAGGGTACGTACTATTTGTTTGGCTGGAAATCCCCCCAGCAGATGAGACAAGAGTTTTAATTATAACAATTTTATCAGCTATGATTCAGCTATGGGGTGGCTCATCATTTGATTGTGGCTTTGTGGCTGAAACAAACACTCTGCTGCTGCATGATCCACATTTTATTGAGCATCAGTTTTCATCTCCTCAATTAAACTGGAATTATAATGCCATCAGCCTTTCCTGTTTTGTAATTTGTCAAATTTAGACACTGTTTGAAGTCTGTAACATCAATTTGTTTGGTTTTCACTTTTCGTCCTGAAACTAGCTTTAATGGGAGATCTGTTCTGAATCAGACAGAGAAGAACAATTTTAAATTGCTTTCAGTAGTTAATGTTTTATTGTTTGCTAGCATATATCAAGCTCTTTCTTAAGTAAAAAAAAAAATCAACCATTCCAGGCAGTCTAATCTAAATGAAATTTAAAAAAAATAATCCAACAGAAATTCTTGTTGTTATTCAAATATAAATGCTTAAGCATGAAGGTTTTTCATCCATTTTTGCTGTCAGTATGACAAGTGGTAAATAATATAAATTTTCTGAGATGCGTCTTGTATTTTGGACAAGTTTGCAAATATTAGGAAGGCCAAATGTTTTCTAATTTCAATCTGAAATGCTCTTATGTCTGCAGTTTGTACTCAGTTGTTGAGGTGTGTGTTTCACAATATAAACATCTGAAGCTGCAGCACTCAGTCAGGTCTCCTTTATGAGGCTGAAATGTGACAAATACAGGTCAGGAGTGAAGATGAGCTGGTATTTTTCCAGTAACGCTGCCGCCAGCTTCCATCTTATATGTCAGAGCGAAAGTTTTGAAACCACTGACCCCACCGTTGCTTCACATGTGACCCACTTTCCAAAAAAACAGTTTCACTCATCATAAAATGCAATTTAAAAGCAAGATGATGAGATTGACAAGACATTTAAACCCCCTGTAGCTTCAAGGACTCTTTGTGTGCGTGTTAGATTTTACATTGACCATCAAGAAAACAGGGGAAACAGTTTTCGGTGCGTTAAAAGCCGGGGGCGACATTTCATAACTAGTTTGGCAACAAGTCAGTGGGACCACTGACATCAGCATGCCAGAGAGAGAGTAAGTCAGATGAAAAATCCCAATGGGTTCATCATGACGAATATTTGGAGGAGGAATATTTGACCTATTTAAGATGAATTTTAAGATTTTCACAAACTTGATAAAGTTTTATTGGGATTTTTGGTGAGAGACCTACAATAAGCATAGCATAATTTAAAATCAACTCTGACCAGGTTAACTCTTCTACAGAAATAAATCATGGCATTTATTTCAAACCTATCATCACAATCCATCCTCTCTAAAGCTGCAGATGGTGGGGCACCTGTAGCTCCCTTGCCGGGACCCGACACCCTCCTCTGCTTGTGTATAGCTGCACAGGGTTTACACAGCCTCTCGCCCAGTGACAGCTGTGATGAAGCCCAACCACCACCCACCACACCCACCACTTGTATTTAAATATTTTGTAGAGAAAGGCACTTTTTTCATTTCATTCAAATGTTTCAAATGTCTATAAATATTAGCTAAAATGTGAATACATTGCCTTTAAAAAAAAAAAAAAAAAAAAAAAAAAAAAACCCAAGTGGTTTAATGTGATTTAATGTGAAAAGTTGATTGTGTAATCTTTGGCTGTGCAGCAGGCAGTTTTTTAAACAGGTTAATAACCGATGAAAATCTTTGTTTTGATAATCTGAATAGAGAGCCACCAAAACCCCAGTCATCTGTGTGGCTTAGAATAACACATCCCTCTGAGCAGCGGATAAAGGGAGATAGAATGTACTTGCAAATCATTTTCAGGTGGTTTATTCACAGTTGGGCAACGAGTTCTAACGATGATTGCATTTGTTTCTTTTCAGGCACTGAATCCCAGAATCAAAATAGGGAATAGCCCCAACAGAAAGATACATCAGTAATTCATCCCTGGACACAGAGCCTGGTCCCAGAAATTGTGGAGTTCCAGTTTGACTGCTTGGATCAGTGAACGTTGATATCCTCAAGTCCTGATGGACCCCTTGCAACTTTGCACAAATGACCCTGAGTGGTCTGCAGAACCATTTACAGACAATCAAACTATAGTACATGAACCAGAGACTCTATCTGGGCTGTCCATCCCAGATGAAAATGACACAATAAACATTTCCTCCGATGAGAAACTATCTGACAGTGATAGTTTAAACTATTCATCTTGCAGCATGTCTCTTTGCTTAGAATCTTCACAAAAGTCTGCCTTTGTTGGACCTTGTTGTATGGATCTATTGGAACCAGAAAGTGAAGCAGTACCTGCTTTGCCTGATCTCTGCAGCGACTCTATTCCTGCCCTATCTGGTACAACAGAGCTGTATGTAGAACCAGAAACAGCTCCAGTGTACTGCCTGAAGAACAAAATTAGTCTGACTGAATCTGAGAATTTAGACAATGTTGAGGTTCCAGCACCTCTGTCAGATCTTTATATTTTTGAAAGCGACACGTGGGATTTCATCCTTACCAACACAAAAGATCCTCATAAGACCACACATCCTGAATACCAGTCAACATTGCAGCCAGGCATCGGAAAGGCAGACCAAGACAGTGATGCACATGTCCCGATGTGTTATTTAGAAGGCATTAAGACACAGCATCAAAGTGGCTTTACAGAGGAACAAGTCTCAGTGAACAACGTGTCAGAGGCGAGCCAATGTGATGAGTTACGAGCACCTGCTGTGGATGCCTGGGAGGTGGACTGGATGTCGGAAAGTGATGTGAGATATGTGAAAGCAGAGGTCACGTCTTTGACCCTGCAAAGGCAGCACAGTGTCAGCCCCGCCGAGCTCTGGATGGACGCATGCCAGTATTTGACAGGTGAGGATGCGGAAGACAAGGAGGATGTGGATCATCGAGCTTTAAGTGACTCCTTACAAGAGTCAGATTACAGTCCTGGTGACAACAGGAGGGTTGGCTGGTCACCAGTGGAGAGGTGGTCGTCAGTAGACAGCTGGGCCAGCGCGCTCTCAGACTGGACTGGGGTTATTGAAGATCCGGCAGAAGAAATCACGGCCGCCTTTGCAGAAATAGGGGCTGAGATTGATGCTTTGACACAAGCACTGCAGGAGGTGACCACTCACTTAGAGCCAGAGACGCTGCAAGATGATCTACGGGTGACACAGGTGGAGGAAAGGCAGCAAACTATGGGTGTGCAAGATCAGCCACTAAACACACCAGATATCCCAGAGAGTCTTATCCCTTCTGAACAAAGCTATCTTTCTTTGTGCCTTGATGCTTCAAGACCTGAACTTCATGACAGAGGAGCCTCCCAGCGTGTTGAACCTCTGTGTACATGTGGAGGAGAACTAGAGGCAGAGGAGCTCCTGAGCAGCCAGGCAGAATCCTCCCCATGCTCCGCTCTGCAAAACATTCCAGCTGGACCGTTCTCTGTTGGAGCAGACTCAGATGCTGGAATGATTAAAGTCACACTCAATGCTGGAACTGTGTCTTCGGGTTGTTTGGACTTCCCTCGGCTTGAAGGATATTCCAAGACCTTTGGACAAGATTCATTTTGTAGTGAAGAAAACCATCCAATCGAGCTGAAAATAACAGAAGATGTGGATTTGAACATTCATAGAGACCTGGTGCTCCAGGAGGTAAGATATATTTTTAGTTTGTGGCATTACTTGAGACAGATTTATACTTAGCTTGGTAAGAAAAACTGTAAGGGTTGATCTGTGTCTGTTGGTCACACTTACATACGTTCAGAGCATTGCTGACCTGTGTGAAAATGTGTTGGAGATGCTGGAAAGATTCAACCTTTACACCAGAGCGAACAACAAATGGCTTTAAATTGTTGGCCAATGAACAAACTAGTTGCACATTTTGGAAACAAAGCAAGAATGTTAAGAGACATTCCTGCTCATGTCCTTGTGATTGCTGTCATACCTTCAGCCAGTCAGTCACGTATATACCCGCCACACACGAGGCTGAAGCCACCTGGGATTTGAACTTTTATCCTGCATTATTTGGATTAACCCTTTTGGCTTCCATCTCAAAAACCCAGCAGTCGAGGAGCGCTGCAGGATCAGAGGAGCCTGAAAAGAAGACCTCAGACAGATAGAAATGGAATCTAATAATAGCTGACAGTTCATTGATAATAGCCTGCATCTGTGGTGTGTCAGGGAAGAGGGGTGAGAGGAGAGCACAGCTGAGAACTGAAACACGACTCTGCCCAGTTCCAGCTGTCTCTTACACCCTTAAACGCACTCATTCGAACCACGTCTCAGTTAAAAAACACAAGATCAGGAGGCTCAGAGGTCCTCGGGAGGAGAAGACTGGTTTTCATCCACTCGGAGCAAACAGCAAGTCTGAGTGATGGCTGTACAGCAGAGGGCATGAGTTGTGTGTCGGGCGGCATTTGGAGGAAACAAGGTTTTGCAAAGTTTTACTTTGTGGCTCTATAGAAAGGTGAGTGCTTACCAGGGAACTCATTCTGGAAACAGGCAACTTAAGAAGCCATCGCTGTGTTTTGTTTTTATTTACATGAGCATTTTTGCAATATTATGAGGGTCATAGACATAGCTGCAGGCAAAGTATTGATACCCCTTGAACTTTGTACTGTTTTGTCCACAACTTTATTGTAGTCTTCTGGTATTCTAAGTACAAGCCAACACAAAGCATTACATAATTACAAAATTGATGTTATATATGTTTTTTCAAAATTTTTACAAACAAATGTCTGAAAGGTGTAGGTGAATTTGTGTATGATCTGAACCATTCCACTGTAGCTTTGGCTGTATATTTAGAGTTGTTGTCCTGCTGAAAAATGAACCTCTCCCTTCGTACGAAGTCTTTTCCAGCCTCTAATAGATTTTCTTCCAGATTTACCCCGTACTATGCATCGATCTAAAGAAAAACATCTCACTGCAAAATATTATCATGACCTCAGTTCACTGGTATATTGAGGGTTGTAATCAGCATTGGTCTCCTGCTACTGTTTTGCAAATAGGCTATAAAATGTCTGACTATACATGGATGGTTGAAGATCCGTAAAAAAAAATGGAAGATTGTAAACTCTACAACCAAAACTTGCTTTGTAAAACGATTCCCTCAACTGAGCTTTAGAAATCTGCAGCTCCTCCAGAGTAATTATCTGCTTCTTGGCTGCCACTCCGATTAATGCAACTACTTGTGTGGCCTGTTAATTTAGGAGGACAGCCATGTCTTGACACTTCCACTCTTTCTTTGTTGTCATACGTTGCTTTAAACCTCTCCAAAACATTATCCCTGACCTGTTTTCTCTGTTCCTTGGCCTTCATGATGCTGCTAAAGTTCCCTTACAAACCTTTAAGCCCTTGACACGTTTAAGCCCATTCACAGATTAACATTTTTAAAGTTGTGTTACTTCTGAAGGGAATTGGACGCACTGGAGGGAAGAGGGCTGAATATTTATGCTTGTCACACTTTTCAGATTTTTTATTTGTAAAAAGCATGAATGATTTTTCATTTCTTCATATTTTTTTCAATATTATTACTATTACTAAAAGACCTATATAAAATAAAGACAGCAATAAAGAAGTTTGTAACATGACAAAATATTTCATTAGATTTGAATCATTCAGCAAGAAACTGTACAGACAAATAAATGGCAATAAATTGATTTGTTGAATTTTTTAAAACTGAGAGGATTTTTCTTGTCTTTGTTCTTGTCTATTTTATCATCAGGTTTTTGGAGATGTTTTGTGCAAGGGGTCTGTGACTGAGGAGCAGATTAAAGGAGACAAGGGTCAAACAAATCTCAGTATCTTCTCTGCACACGAACCAGAGGTGGACACACCCACAAATGTCTCGTTTAACACTTTTCTAGACCCGGTTGGAGCAAGCCAGGTGGAGTCAGGTAGTCCTGAGCTTATTATGTGCTTAGCTCGCCTCAGTGATAACTCTGCCCTTGACTGTCGGACAAGCAGCAGCTTGGAAGGAGATCAAAGTTGCACAAAAACCTACCTGAGTGACAGCATCTGTTGTGGTCATGTGCGAGACTGCACACCCTTTCCGACCCTGGGTGGAATTACCAACAAACAATTTCTGGAAGGTCACGAGGAGCTGATTTATAAAAAGCAGAACACAATAAATACTGATGAACTACAGAAGCTGCAAATTGGAGACACTGTGTGGCCTTTCCTTTCTGCAACTGATGAGATCAAGGATTTCAGCACAGATCTAGCGAGGTTCACAGATCATCTGTTCATATCAGAGAAGGATCGCGTTGCATGCATCACTTTAAACTTAAACGATCCATTTATCCCCTGGATCTCAGAACCCGTCTTCACAGCTGCTGCATCTGAGCAAACTCAGCTGAAAATGCCTCACAAAACTTCAAAGAACCCCTCAGACAGCAAAACACGCTCCAAAAAGGACAAATCATCTGGTCATCATCATGGAACACAGGCTGCCAAAAAACAAGAGAATACATCGCAGCACGTTTCCAACCAGCAGACCTGGAAGCAGCAAGAAAGCCACCTAGCAACTGGGGAAAATCATGTTATTGAGAACATTGAAGCTGGGCTCGAAGCCAAGGAGGCTAAACTTGTAATGGAGACCAGTGTGGGAACTGAGAAGGGCACGGGCAAACCACATGGCAAGAAGAAAAAGAAACATGGTCACAAAACATCAGCTAATCATGAAACAGAGACATCAGTTGATGTAGAGCATGGAGCAAAACCAAAATCTGCAAAAGGAAAGGTGGACATGTTTGAGGGGATTAAAGCTGGGAAAGTTCAGTGGGATGAAAATCAGTCGGTTGTTGTTGAAGCAAAAATCCAGCAGCCAGAAGAAACTGTGCCTCAGGAAGCTTCCCATCTCTCTGATCTTCAAGAGCTCACGAATGACGATGTTATTAAAAAGAGACGCGTGTCAGGGGATAAGTTTGGCAAAATTCTCAGTGTTTTGGAGTCCAAGCTATCAAAGACTGATACTTTATTAAAAGCAAAAGGGGAAGAGACTCAGCCAAAAACCACAGCTGTTCAGAAGAAAGCACACAGTGAGGTGGTCAAACAGAAGATTCCTCCAAAGGAAGGTGAGGGCCCTCATCAAGCACTGCGCAACAGGAGCTGTTTATTTCTGGGACAGGCTCTTCTATTTCGTCCTTATGTTGTTCTGATGTGTGCAGATCCAAAAGTGGTAGAGCCCATCCAGGTAGTGTCGGTGAGCGGAGATCCTCAGAGTATGTGTCTTTGGTGTCAGTTTGCTGGAATGCACTCAGACTACACTGTGACCTGGAGCAGAGACGGCGCACCGCTGGCTCAGATTAGCAGAAGGTATTTACTGTCATTTTACATGGCTAAATTACCGAACCATGTAAAATGGTTTTTCCAGACACTGTTGCATAACACATTTAACACAAATCAGTCAGTCTCAGTGCCTTGAAGGTTTTGTCAGAGCGTCTCTTTGGATTCAGGTCTCTGGACCATTCAAACTGTTGACAGTACACTAACATAAATCATATCTGTGGCTGTGTGTTTAGAGGTTGTTGACCTGCCGGAAGGTGAACCTGCATCTCAGACTCAACTTTTTTCAGCCTCTCACAAGGTTTCCTTTCAGTGTTGTTCTGTATTTAGCTTCATCCATCTTCACATAAACTTAGACCAGCTTCCCTGTCTCTTCCAAAGAAAACCACTCCCATAGCATGACTTTACAAACACCATGTTTCACCATAGCAACCTGTGTCTTATGAATGACTTTTCTGCAAGCTGGAAATGATATTTCCTCTAGAGTTACCATAGCTTTCTATGACTACTTCCCAAGCCTGCCATTTTAAGATGGCCGATTATCTTTACACTGCTGCATTTGTGCCGTATTCTTTTACATTCGAGATTATTAAACTTCGCTTTATAAGATGTTCAAAACTTGGAATGTTGTGTTATAACCTAAGTCTGCTTTAAATTTGCAAGTCTTTAGAAGTAAATTTAGAAGTCTGTCAGCAGACAGACTTCTCTGTCTGCTGTGTTTCTTGGTTTTTGTGATGATGTTTCTTCTATAATGTTCTCTTACAAACTACTGAGGCCTTCATAGAACAACAGTATTTTTATTTGATATTAAATTACTCTCAGACAGACAGACAGACTCTCTTTACCAGTTAGGTGACTTCTGAAGGCACTCTGGATTTTATTTAGCACACCTTTTGGTTCAGATTCATGTCTAAGCCATATGTCACTCCACTATACAATTTTGTGCTATTTTGTTCTGGTCTGTCCCAATAAAACATATCAACGTTTGTGGTTGTAATGGGACAAAATGTATAAAAAAAAATAAGTTCAAATGGTAATAAATATTTTTGCACTGCACTGTATCTATTCCAGCTTCTTTGCCACTCCCCATTCCAGTGCATAGAGTTACATTTCCTTTAAATGTTCCTTGACCCCTTTGGTAGTGTGGTGAAAATGACTCAGGTTCAGAAACAGTAACTGATCTCTATGCACAGATTAGCATGCTCATAGGATAGCAGAAAAGGCTGCTGGAAGGAAATAACAATAATAAAAAAAATCTGAATATGGTGTTTTCAGCTGGCATTGAAATCCAAACACAGTGACGTTTAGAAGTTTTTTATTTTCATAAAACTCAAAAACCTTCAAATCGTGATGTTATCCATGCCACACAAAAGATTTTGCTTCTTACTTTGAGATACTACTAGGTCATCTTACACATAAATGATAGCTTACCATGTTTTATTTTCCGTTACTAAATTCTGTGTGTCTCTGAAGTGCAGGAGATGAGAGCAGAGTGTCAGTGATCATCACCAATGCTTCCCACAAAGATCTGGGCAAGTACGAGTGCCAGCTCAGCTGCTCCCATGGCTCTGTCTATCTAGACTATGTGCTCACATATGAAGGTAAAAAAAAAACAAAAAAAAAAAACGATCGTAAAATGCTTGATCCAAGAAAAATAAGCACATTAAGTTAATCTTTTTTCTATTCTCGCTGTGTTTTAGTTTTAAGTGAGATTGTGATACCTGCATCCCCAAAGATCATTTCATGTGAGTACTTATTTGAGTAATTCAGTTCAATTATATTTTTTGAAATAAAGAAAGAACAAAAAGAAAGAAAAAAAATACAAAGTATGAATGTTCCTCTCTCAGCTATGCCTGAAGAGTTGTGCAGTGAAGAGGAGGATGCCCACTGTTCCAGGCTCTTGTTCAAAGATGATTTCCTGTCGGATCAGTACTTTGGAGAGAACCACCCCATCAGCATACTCACAGAAAAAGTTCACTTTGGAGAGGGCATGCATCGGCGGGCTTTCCGGACGAAGCTGAAGGCGGGTCAGATTCCCCTGCTGGTACCGGGACTCTCCTGCGTGCTCAAGGTGCACAACGCTATCAGCTACGGGACCAATAACAACGACGACCTGCGTCAGAAGAATTTCCATTTGGCTGTAGAGGTAAAGAAAAAAACCCCGTATATTTTAATTTAAAAAAAAAAAAAAGTGTGCAAGGTCGGTAGCTAAATAAAATATAAAATCATTTTCTGAAAAAAAATTGTACAAGAAAACATTTTCATTTTATTTTGTAGATGTTTTTTTCTTAATATTAATAAC
This sequence comes from Alfaro cultratus, assembly GCA_903066825.1. NCBI lineage: Eukaryota > Metazoa > Chordata > Actinopteri > Cyprinodontiformes > Poeciliidae > Alfaro > Alfaro cultratus. Next base: position 62,746 of record CAEFZX010003529.1, read on the forward strand.
TTACTTGATTAAATTAGATATTTGTTATTTTGACTTGTATTTTCTGCTATCAATATTTATTTTTATACTCATATATTGTATATTTGCTTGATTTATTTATGGGTTTTTTTCTTTCTTTTTATTATGACATTTATTGGTAATATTTTCTGTAAACCTTTGACTGCCTTTGTGGGTGGAGATGTTACAGAAAGTGTTGCTTATTCTGCAGGAGTGTCAGGTCCAGAACACAGCGAGGGAGTACATTAAGGCTTACACGTCAGCAGCTCAGTCTGTCAAAGCTTTCGGAGACGTCCCAGAGTGAGTGACATGTGTACCAGTCTGTAGCTTCTCCACGGCATCCATTATCTGTACAGACTAACATTGCCCTGCTGAATTTCCTCCACCAGGATCATTCCCATCTACCTTGTCCACCGTCCATCCAATGACATCCCCTACGCAACACTGGAAGAGGAGCTCATCGGAGACTTTGTCAAGTATTCTGTGAAGGACGGTAAAGAGATCAACGTAATGAGACGGGACTCAGAGCCGGGGCAGAAGTGCTGTGCTTTCCAACACTGGGTCTACCATAACACAGAGGGCAATCTGCTGGTTACTGACATGCAAGGTCAGGGGAGCAAGTACTGCAACGAACTGTGCAATAAATCATAATGTGTGAGTGCTAAAATCCATCTGATTTATTCTCAGGAGTGGGCATGAAGCTTACTGATGTGGGGATAGCAACTTGTAAGAAAGGGTGAGTTTTTCCCTTCCCTTGAAATAAGCATTAAAAATAGTCTATGCCGGTGACTCAACAAGATATGTCTTTACAGGTATAAGGGATTCAAAGGAAATTGTGCCACCTCCTTTATTGACCAGTTTAAAGCTCTGCATCAGTGCAACAAGTATTGTGAGATCCTGGGACTCAAATCTCTCCAGTCTAAGCCCAAAAAGGTCTCGGCTGCTCCAAAACCCAAACCCCCACCTTCTGCCATCCCTAAAAAGAAGACATTTGGGCCAACAGTGAAGAACAAGTCATAGCATCAGGAGAACATTGAGCAAACGATCTCTGTCCCCGCTTGGACTTCGTACTTCAGAGCTTCCGGCACACAAATCAATTTGTTGGTCGTTGCAGGAAGCTGAAGCACTAAGGAGACATTTTACTCTGAAATAAGATACTCTCGTGCAGCCAGAGCCTGGTGTCTAATCTGAACAGTTGAGAAGAGGTGTTGTATTTATTTCTGTGACAATTTCTACCTGTATCCTGGAGTTTTTATTGTTCAAGTCTGTGAAAACCTGTGATATATTTAGTTAATACTGAATCAGCTATAAACTGTCATGTCTTAGAGTGCTTGGTTGCATCATTTTCTTCACAAATAGTTTATTCTATTTTTTTAATTATGATCTCAAACTTTGATTTAATAATTTGAAGAAAAAAAAGTATGCTAATAGACAGTATGGGTGGTTGCTTTGAATTTCTTTGGATTGTCTGGTGGTAAAGCTGAAATTTATTTCTTACTTGGATGAAAAGCTTGCGACTTTTCCTTTGTGTACATATTAAAGCTCATTGGATACATAGATTTAATAAGATTTATGTGTGTTTAAATTATTTTAGTAATTGATCCATGAAAGGGCAATTTAAAATATCCAGTTTGGTTTTAGGAGATGATTAGTGCATGGGATACAAAAGCTGATATGATGATATAAACTGTTGAGTATTTTTACAGCTCACAATGGACATAAAAAGTGTACACATATTTTTGTAATGTAAATAATAGCGCATAGTAAACAATTTTAAAACATTTTTCTTGTTTGTAGTGACATATGTGCTATTAATTATTCCTCTGAAAAACCAACCTGGTGGCGTACATGTGCAATCGGTTTAAATTTTTAAAATTTCTTATTTTTCAGGAATAGCTTGGAGCATCCACTTTATTATTTTATCCAGAATCACAAAATGCTAAATAGAATAACAAGTAAAACTAATACATACATAAGTACTGCTTACATGTCAAAGATTTTGGAATTAATCAAGAACAGAAAACATCAAACTGTGGTTTCACATGCAAAAAGAAAATAATAATAATGACATAAAAATAAATACATAAAGAAACAGAAATGAACTAGGGTCACTTCAAGGTTCTCGACATCATGTTTCAACCCATTTTATGTCTATTTCCATCCCTGCCTTTCCTGCGGCGGAGCAACATGTCCCGTGCTGTCACCACTTCTGACACACAGCCACACGTGTTCATCCTCTGCCACGACATTAAGAGTGGAAAGTACAGACGCTGAAGAGCGCAAAACATTTAGGACAAAATAAACCAACTGCACAAACCCCGACTTGAAGAGAGTGCACTGAGGTCCTTTCCGCACTGTAGCTATTTAGTGTGATAATGGCGTTTGATAGAGAGGAAACAAACACCATTGTCACACTCCACAGCTCTGGAGGACAAACTCTGCTGCAGGTGTGCAGATGGAGATTGCTGGAGGGGAGGAAGGGGGATGGAGACCTGGAAGAACAAAAGCAAAATTTGGAGTTTAGTTTGTGGAGTGAATGAATAGAAGCAGAACGGTATCAGTCCTAATTGTAAGAAACTAGGGTAAAAAAACAAAACAACAAAAAAAAAAAAACAGAGCGACACAGGAAACACATTTCTACTTTTAGCCGGCTTATCCAAAGTGTCCAAAGTCCAACTGAGTGTCTTCTGTTACTGATTGTGGGGATGACTGCAGCTGTGTGAGCTTGTGAATGTGAGCAGTAGAAAATGTGACTGATCAGAGAAGAGAAAAAGTTTTCCTAAAATATAAACGTTAAGTAAGAGTTGGTCCAGAAAGATGTCACATAGGCAAGGAAATTTACTCAATCTAACATCCAAACAGATTTGCCAAACTTTCATCTTTTGTGATATTCTCCTTTCAATTTTTTTTAAAATTAACATCCAAATAAACATGTAAGTTTAACACGTTATTAAAGCAAGAACCTACCTTATGTTTCGATGCTTTCTATAGATACATTCATTAATGTGCTGCAATGGGCGTCCAGCTGCCCTCTGCTCTGAGCTCCTTGTATCTTTGTAAATTTAAGTCCAGTAGTGCTGCTGAGTTCACGAGGGTGACTACGTGGTACATTTGGGTTAAGAGCCGTCCCGTCCAAGTCTTTATGTAGACAGAGCAGAGTTTGGACAAACAGCCAGTTGCACATTAGTGATAAGCTACGGGGGAAGTATTGATCGACCCTGACCAGAGGTAGAGGGTGAAGGGTGGAGGAGGGAGACGAGGGGGGAACTAAAAAGCTACGCTAGTCAAGGCCTCTGTTTCCACCATGCGCTGAAATTAACAAACTGACACAAGCAATGAGTTGGTAAAGATCCTTACAGAAGAGTAAATTCATTGTGAAACATGCAGCCATCAAGCTGCTAACAGGCAGAGCATCGGATTAGATACATGTTTGCTGGGGAAAATGTTAAAGCCAGAATGTGTCAGTGTTTAAATCCTGATAACAGGAAGTGAACAGCATGAAGAAGCTTTATGGACAGCGCTTTGCAATTTTATTCACATTTTGTCACGTCACAACCACAAACTTTAAGCACTGTAAAGTGAAAGGTAACAGATAAACAACTGTAATACTGTATTTCTCATGTTTTATCCCACTTGGCAATCTGAAAAATGTGGGGTGAATTTGTATCGAGATCCCTTTTCTCTGAGGCCCTTAAATGAAACATACTGGAACCAGGTGCTGTGATGTGTAATTTAACGTCATTGTGAATCCAGATGCTCTGGATTCACAGAATGTTGGTGAACAAGAAGCATCATGAAGGCCAAGGAACAAAACAGACAGGTAAGGGAGAACGTTTTGAAAAGTAGGTTTACAATATAAAAAACAAAGAACACTGTTCAATCCATCATCTGAAAATGGAGAAACTCTAAATCTATAAAAACATGGTGGTCAACCTAAACTGGCCGGCCGAGCAACGACAGCGTTAATCGGAGCTGCAAGCTAACTCAGTAGGACCTATAAAGATCCAAAGGTCTGAATCTGTTGACCAGGCAACTATTAGTTGTGCAATCCACAAATCTGGCCAAAATGGAGGAGGAAGAAAAAGAAACTCCCTAAGATATCCAGCTGTCAGTTTTTCACAAGCCATCTGGGACAGATGCTGAGGAGGGTGCTCTGGTTAAAAGCTTTGTACATCACCCCTCACTATCAGGTTGGCAACATCAATAGAGCTGAACAACCATTAAAGAAAACTTAAGACTGTGATAAAGATTCACCTTTCAGGAGGTCAAAACTTTGGTTACAATGGAATGGTTTAGATGAAAGCATTAATGTGGCAGAATGGCCCAGTCAAATTCCAGACCTGATTTTAATAACCTGAAAATTGAGAGTCCTAGACAATTTAGTTTGAGTTTGAACTGTTTAGCAAAGAACAAAGGGCAAAAACTGTTCAAAGTTAGAACATATAGAGAACTAACAACTATATTTCACATATTCACAGTCTAACTTTAAGAATTGTTTATGAACATGTTTTTCATTCATTCTTGCACTTTTTTCTCTGTTTAGTGGCTCAATTTCCTTTCAATTTTAGACATCAATCTGAGCTGATATACTTTTAGCGGTAACATTAAATTATGTAACTCAAACAACTTCAAACATTTTAGCCACACTGTCAATTCAGCCTTTTCTCTAAACATTAAACTGAACATTTGAAATCCTGCAGCATTTAGCGATAAAAGTAACTTTTATCATTTCAAAGTAAGTAACTTTGATACTCTATGAAATACATGTTACTTCTGGTAACTAAATAAGCTCAAACCATGATGCTGCCATCACCATGCTTCATAGTTGGTAGTGTTCTTAGGTTTGACTCTCCCAAACATAATGATTGTCTGACCATAAAATCTTTATCCAGAAATGGCTTAATTGACTTTATGGGATGTTGCAAATTAAAAACATAATTATTCAGATTATCAGCTGAAATGAGCTTCAGTGTTTGAGGTCACTATTTGACACAGCCATGAAGCAGCATCCACCCATTTACAAGGAAGCTCCTATCATTTAACAAAAAGTATTTTAGCTCTTTGTTTTAAGAAGTTGAAACATTTCAGGTCTAAGAAGAAGTTGGCGCTTGATTTGTTTGTGACCAGATGGAGGGTATAGGAGTGCTTGATAAAATGTCCCCGGAGAGGCCGGGTGGCTTTTATTTGCTCGTCCTTGGAGCTGATAACTCTCAGATTGCCTGTGTGAATGAACTGAGGTCCCTTCACCACACTGAACCACGTGCACGTGCATGCAGATTGCAAAGAGCTACGGCAAGGCCTGCAGGTCGCACTATCCACAGGCGGCAGGGACAAAAGGCTCTGAAAGTGTCTAACACACTCTTGGAGTAATTCTATTTGCCTGGCCACTCCAGTTTTTTCTCCATTTGTGGATAGTTGCTTAGAAATGGCTTTGTAATCCTTTCCAGATTAAAAAACATCAAGTACTTTTAATAACAAAACAAATGTGAAGCTCTGTATGTATACATACACAGGAATGTATTAACTTAAAAACCCCATCCAGAGTGTGCAATTCAGAAAAATAGTTTTAAGAGCATGATGCTGCCACCACCATGCTTCACATATAAATAGTGTTCTTTGGTTTGAAAGCCTCACTTTAACTCCTTCAAACATACTTATTGCCTCTGAGCAGAAGCTAGTAAAGTATCCAAAAATTGTTCTCAAGTAAGAGTAGAGATACTTCATAAGTATTCAAGTAAAAGGAAAGCACAGGATTTCCTATATAATGGCTATTTAAATAACTCGTAGAGACAAGATGCAGGCTGGACCTCAACTTGATGCCGTGGCTTTGTGGAAGGTCAATATTAAGGCCAGGTTGAGATTAGAGTTGTTTCCACAGAGCCACCGGGAATTTGAAGGGGTTTTTAGAACTGTGGGGTTTTAATAATGTGTTGTGCACCATTTTCGATCAGGAGGAACTAAAATATAACAAGATGTTATTGTAAATATTTATTGTGCTTTTAGTATCCTTTACCTGATTACATAACATTTTTATTGTTGTTAAATTATTGTACAATAAACGTTGTTAAAAATCAGATCTACCAAAAAGTAATTTTTTTAAAAAAAAGGTTCCTCAAGTAAATGTGGTTAGTTACTACCCAACAAAGCCTCTGAGGTCACATGACTTGATCCTGTCTGATTATAAAACCATTCCCAGAAGGCAGCAGCAATGTTGAATGTGTTTGTTTTGGAGCAGAGATTTTTTTTTTTTTTTTTAGTGGTTAGCAGCAGAACAATGATCCCAAACACATCAAACCTGGTTTGGGAATAGACAAAGAGAAGCATGAAAAGTGCTTAAAAATCCAGAAATAATTAAAAGTTCTTGTCCAAGAAAGAAGATACTGCAATTAATTAATTAAATGAGACAGTATAAGAAGTGTCATTTTTATTTAAAGTTAAATGAACCACAGAGTTGCAGAAAGTAGTGGAATCATCAACAAAAATTATATTTCTCAGCATCCATTAAAAAAAGAAAACCTGACTTAAAAAAAAAAACAAAACAAGTCAGTCAGAATTGAAATCACTGGGGTAAGAAACGTACAAGAGGAAAATATCAAGAAACAGCTCGAAACAGGATATGAACTTAAGAAAATGAAGTGTCTTGTTCACTTCCGTTTCTACCGTAGCAGCAGCCCAAATTTACAGAGTATTTATATTGCACCAGTAAGTGCTCTGAAAGGAAAGAACCACATTCAAGTAAATGAAAAAAAAAAAAAAAAAAAGACATAAATCAGGCGACATGACCTCAGAGTGATCTATAAAGTGCCCTTTAGGTTCAGTTGTGTTAGAAAAAACGGAAACAAGGAAGAGAATATAAAAAAAAAGAAAAATAGGAGATACATTTGTCTTTGTAAGAAACGTGCTGCTTTATGTTCAGCGATAATCACAGCTTTTCACGCCAACATTCACTCACACGCAGCTTCATTTTAGTGTTGATCAGTAATACTTCTGTTAAATGTAATGCATACATATTTATATCTTATGAATTACTTAAAATGCACTCCTCCCCCCGGACAAAAAAAAAAACTAGAAAAAAAAACAACAATTTTACAGCATTATGAACAACAACAGACATGGAGAGCATTAAGTTAATCACAGAAACTTGCCACAATTTGACATTTCCCTTCATGACCTCGAGAGCGGTTACATTTCCAAAGTTAGTATGTAGTCAAAAGCAAACACAACGCACAGTTTCATGCTGCTTTTAAAGCACTACAGAAAAAATGTTTTTTTTTTTTGTTTGTTTTGTTTTTTCAAACACATTTGCTATCACCATAACAAATGATATGGATTCTTCTTGCCCCAAGAACGAACCAGACCTGAACTTCACACGTCATGTCATACGCGGTCTCTGAAATAGCAAAGAACATTGTTCATCAGTACAAATACATACCATATTTTCCTGTCAGTTACAAAGGATTAATAAAAGAAATTCTGTTGCGTGACCACAAAATTATGTATATATATATATAAAAAATAACCAAAAAAAAAACATACAAGGGAAATCATAGTGGGGCTTATGTCATGTACTCTTTTTCAATCTTCATTAGTGACTTTAAAAAAAGAAATGTTTATTTTATAAAGGCTGCAGCAGCGCTATCTGATCACGACCCAGACAAGGCTCTCCAGAGGGGTTTGTCTGATTTCCTGAAATGTGACTGGCTAGCATTCCTAAGGTAACCTGGTGTTGGGTTAAATATTTGAATAAGATCTAAGATCGTAGTGCCTTTGCAGCTTCTTAGGAGAAGTAGTGCATGTAGGAGCCAGATTAAGGCCATGCTAAGAGCTCTCCACCGAAAGGGGCTCAAACACTGTGCTATAGTAGAGCTATTGAAATGCATCTTTTCCGGCACTGTAGATATTCACAGGATGGGGGAAGAGAGGAAGAAATGCTGGACTCTGAGAATCCTGCTGCGTTTCTTTTTTTTTTTTCCCCCCGTCGATCAAGCTCGCAGATAAGACATCTCAGAACAGAGGCAGTGCAACGCTCCCTTTTCTCTCCCCAGCATCTAAGAAAAAAAAAAAGGAGTGACCCATCCCGCATTGTAAAGATAGAAACACGTAGGCATATTGGCTCGACAAGTTGCTGTACAGTCTTTAAACCACCATGCAGTGGAGACGGCTCCTGGTCAGGCGTTACAGTACAACATGCTCGCACAAAAACTGCTACAAGCAGCTGGCTTCACGTCCCTGGGGATTCGCTTTAATTTCTTTGCTATTGGTTGTTGCTGAATAGAGTCAGAAGTGGGCGCTTTAGTCGACTCCCTCAAAGCCTTGAGCGTTCTCTACCGCCATGAGGAGCTTCTCTCTCAGGTCCTCGAAGGATTCGTAGCTGGGCAGATCCAAGCGGTTAAAACTGAGTAAAAGAAAGGGGGTAAAAAAAAAAAAATAGATTTATGGTAAAAATATAAATAAATAAAATAAAATTCTTCAACTCGTTATTTGCGGAGGTGGCGTACCAAGTATGAGCTCTTGGTAGCTTATCTGATGTTCCCCACTGCTCAATTGTAAACAGCTGAGGGCCATTAGAGCCTAAAGCGAAAGAAAATGAACATCCTTAAAAAGGCAAAATGTTGACAAAATATTTGCATTTGTTTTATAAATTTATTGAAATAGACACAGTAACCTGCATTTATTATATTAAAATGAGTAAAGCAAACTAGACATTAAGGTTTTTTTCTACCACAAAGTTTTAGGCAAATATTTGTCATTACAAAACTTTCATATTTTTCTAAAATTTCTTTGCTGAATTTTGCACAAGTAAAATTCTGTCTTTTGCAGTGACAGAAGTCGGATTGTTAGGCTACAAATGGAATGTCTGACAGTCATTTTAGACATCCAAAATGGCTACTGGAGTTTCAAAACAACCTTTGAATGAAACAAATAAATAATAAAAAACAAAATTATCTTATGAGAACACATTACCATAAAGTTCAGCAAAGCCATTCATCGGAACTCGCGATGTTCCCGTAACAAACTGGAGGAGTCGGATTCTCTTCTCAGCGTCCATCAACAGGACAACCTAATGAGAGACGACACAAAAACTCTCTCAATGACAGACATTTTACAGATTATTATTTTTTTTGTTTACCAAGTATTTTTATTGACGTATGTAAATTCACTCACTAAATTCACAAGGTTCAGGATTGTTATTTGTGTGTGAAAGTCAGAAGTTTAAGTCAAGACTAGGGAGTGTTTTTGAGGCCTAGGATATTAAATGATGTCAAAGTGTCCTTACGAAAACCAAAAAACAGAACAAATTCAAACAGAAGAGTGTTTGATGTGTGCGAGTTTAAGATTATATCTGGGACATGTAATACTTCAGGGTGTTTCATCAGAGCAAACAAGCCTGCTCTCCCAAACAGACTTTGATCTGGCAGGTCGAACACGAGTGGAACCAGCTTCATTTTCATACTCATCCTCAGTACTAACCTTTTTGCAAAAAACATTGGGAGACTGTGTGAAAGAGTATTCAAGGGAAACCAGATAAATGTTCGTATGAAAAGGAAAATAGAGTAAAATGGCATCTTAAGGCAGGATAGAGCCAATTCCTTGTGGGTTCAGAAAAACTAGCGACCATCATCCCAGTTAGATTTTTTTTGTCTGTTGGTCTAAGTGATCATAACTCTGTATCCTACTGGCAAAACAGGAGTTTTCAGCATTTATGTTCAGTAACTTTTTAGGACTAAAAGAGTCAGAGGTCAGAATTAAGCAGGAAAACAATGACTAAACTCCCAAACAGAAAATCTTTTTTTCCAAGCCACATAAAAGAAAGTAAAATAAAACCACTTTTTTTTTTGTATTAAAAATGCAAAAAAATAGCAAAATTTGAAGAAAATATATATTTCATAGCAACTCTTGGTTATATTAGCAAGACATATTAAAACCCTTTTCTGCTTTCAATACAGCTGTTGGGTCAGCGGCACTCTGGTAGTGTACAACGCACTCATCTCAGAGTTTAATGCCAAAAATTTAATCAAAGCATAGCAAATATAGCCTAACTATCTCCAAATATATTCAAATAAAGATGTAGTTCAGTTAAATCCAGTCAGAATCGACAGATTTGTTATCCTGAACTGACTAAAAAAAAAATGTTTCCATCAAATATCTGTTTATCTTTGTGTTCTTGTATCTTTCAATAAATGTAGAATTTCAAATAAAATTATTAGATAATTTTTTTTAAATGAGTAACTATTTCTTTATGGAAATATTTTTTGTTGTTGTTTTTAGTATGTGATGTTCTGTCCATCTCTGAGAGTCTAACAAACCTTCCAGAACCACTGGATCACCGGATGGTTGGGACAGTAGCCGTTCTTGTAAACTGTGTGTTGTCTCCAGTCGTTAACGTCGACGTCGCCCAAGCCGCACATGAGCAGCTTCACAGGAACAGAGAGTAAGGGAGAAAAGAGACTTAACGGCAGGAAAGCACTATATGTAAATCTTACTGACAATGACCAGGGTGTTGCTCAAACATAAAATAAAACTAAATAAAAAACACGAATGTTACGTTTTTAAGATGTCCGTACCTCTAGTTCATTTTCATCAAAGATCTTGATCAAATCTATTGGAATGAGCTCAGTGAATCCCTGAAAATTAAACAAAACCAGTTACTATAAGACAATCAAACCAAAACTAATATTTTAAAAAGGTAAGAAAATCAAATCAAAATGAGTAATACATTTTATATCCATGTCCTATGCAGAAAAAAAAAAAAAAAAAAAAAAAAAAAAAAAGGACACCGGCCCCCAGTTGTACGGTTAAATAACAAACAACAAAATACCACCCGCAAGCCGTAAAGAGTGGAGTGGACCCGGGGTCAAAACCA
>CAEFZX010003530.1:0-20681 GCA_903066825.1 Alfaro cultratus
TGCTGTGATTACTACTTTGCACACACTCTGCATTCTCTTGATGAGCTTCAAGAGGTCGTCACCTGAAATGGTTTTCACTTCACAGGTGAGCCCTGTCAGGTTTTTCTACAATCTAATCTACAATATTCATAATCATGAAAATAAAGAAAACCATTTGAATGACCAGGTGTGTCCAAACTTCTGGTCTGTACTGTATATATATATACATATATATAACTAACTGGCATGTATTTCTCACAGGAATCACTAAATATGCAAATGGGATATTTGTTTTCTTTATTTTCGTCCAGTCGTTGAAGTGCCACTCTTGTTCGACTATTCTTCAAATTCAAGAATTGCAGGAAGTTGTATGCATTTTTACAAAATGGAGGAAACAATTTCAGTCATTCCTGAACCTTTGGATTGAGTGCTTGCATGCGACAGCTGGGGCAATACTTGAATGCAGACAGAAAGATTTGGTTACTCTAATGTTTTGGAATCTACTCGTCCATATTTGGATGCAGGAACAATGAACAATATTTTTGATGCTTTGACTTTAAACAGTTTGGTTCAGTTCGCAAAAAAACTAGTGATGATCTTGTAATGAGGCCTGACTCTGTTTTAATGATCCTGAAACAGCAAGGGGGTTATTCATAGTGGTTACAATATCCTCTGTTTGTTTCTATTTGTTTTATCTCACAAAGCCCACTGTACTAAATTTATGCAGATAGAAAAGACAACCAAAAGGTCCAGGAGAAGGTAACATTTTGCTTTTGCCTCAATCAGAAACACAGATGTTAGTTTGTGTTTCTTTTTTTCAATACAAGAGGACATTAGGAAGAACATCTGACAAGAGGGTCCATGTCATAATCATGTTCTAAATTAGTAAAAGGAGGTGCTGCTCACTTAAAAAACATGGAAAAATGTGTCCTAAGCTTCTCAGCCACATGTACGGAAGCTCTCGGGAGACAATTAGGTTTTAAAACGTTTATTTACAAATTAGAATATGAATGAATTCTGGGACAGATGTGTCAGACTGGAACACTGCAAGGAAACAAGATGTGAATGATGGATGGATGAGAGATAAGGGGAGGCCTTGCTGGTTGGAGCGCAATGGAGGACGCAAGGGAAGAAGCGAGTGTAATGTGAGTGTGTTGGCTTTGTGTGTGGTGGTTGATCCAATGAACTTGGCCTGCCAGAACTCCGGAGACGAGGAACGTGAAAAACCAAGGGGATCGGGGCAGGTAATGTGGAGAGTGTTGGACGTAGGAATGCAGGGGATGATGAAACTCAGAGGAGCGCCGACAAAGATCCGGAGAACTATCGCAGCCTTGAACGATGAGGAAATCCTGGGGAGCTGAGACGGAACGAGCAGCTCATAGGTAACCTTTAACAAGGAGCACAACAAGTCGAATAGTGAAGGCTGGAAAACCTCTCAAAGAACCCACAGGAGCACTGAGGGCTCGGGTTACCGGGGCGGTTAACAGAGAGTGACTGACAACCAACTCAATTTATCCTCCTGTTGGTTGGCTTAGCCTTCACAGGTGGATCTGCATCATGGTATCCTGGCATAGTTTGGGTGTTATGAATCATCCTTTAAATGAGCTTGTACAAAATTCACTTGGAGGAAGATACATATGTAAAGGGATACACCATGTGTGTAATATGTTTGAGAACACATTAGACTATTTTTTTTTTCTCACAGTATTGGAACTGCATGAACTCAGCAGTCTTTGTTGTCCATCGGCTACTAAAGGAAAGTTTCAGATCAAATATGCATCCTTGATTTACAATAAAATCAAGGATGCTTTCTGAGGAACACAAATTGTGTTCCTCAGAAAGCAGGAAGAGGTTAGGTTTGTGCATGTACTGCAGGCCGTGTTGTGGGGTTTCTCCTTGGTTCGCCGCGGCGCTCCTTTGGCTGCTGGAGCCTGCAGTAGTAGAACATGAAGGCAGAGTCAACAGTTCCGCTTTGGTTGTCGCTCTGAAAGAAGAACAGGCTTCTTAGCCTCAGGTAAGGAAGCCTGGTGGCTCATTTACATATTCTTAACATCCTTATCTACATGCGCAGATATCTGTAAAAGGCTTAGAGTGACTTCGCCGTAATCTTTGTCTGGCAAAGATTGACAAATCAGGTGCAGTATTTTCTGTTCCAAACAAAGCGGCGCTAGGTGTTTTGTCATACTATTGACCTATAGCTTTCTGTCAACATGTGACACTAATAGACTTCTAGCATGATGGATAACGGAGTGAAATGCCTGCCAGCTGGCTAAAGATGTAATCTCTTTCTTGTTCCTGAATTTTAGAGGTATGAATCTGAAGAGACAACAGGCTCACAGTGGTGCCTTTGACACGGTGATTGGTTTGGAAGTTTCAAACATTTTTAAGCAGCCTCCGACTGACTGCTTATTTTGAAGATGAGATGTGTGGTGCAGTTATAAGTGATTTCTCGCGGATTTACTATGCATTTTGATGTATTAGAAAATGAATGCTGTTTACTATGTATTGCTCTCTGGGAACCATATTTCCATATCCTCCACTGTCGTGCATTTGAATGGATTTGTTCCACCTGAGTTCTCATTACCTGACAGCAACGTTATTCTCCTTCAGGAGTCTTTAGCCTAGTCTTTTCCTCGCAACAAGTCTTGGAAAGTTGACAGTTTTCTACGTGTGTGAGATTCAGAGAAGCGGCTTTGGCAGGGTAAGGGTTAAAATAAGAACGTCGATCGCAAAGGAGTCGCTCATTTTTTCAGTGGTGGCAGTAAATCCTTTTAGTTATCTTGGATTGCAACAGACATATGAGAAAAGGTTTAGCACACACCAATTCATCCAGATTAGCATATTCGAATCTGCATCAAAATAATGGCAAGTTGGATTGAAAAATGTCAATGTAAGCTGTATTTCACGAGATAAACATTGCAAATGTTACATTTTAAATGAAGGACTAACCATCATTAAATATGCATTTCAAAACATCCTGATATAAGTTGATCCATCTGTTTCGAATCCTATATAACTCATTACCAATATCGCATACAAAGGGTAACCACGAATAAATACAAAATATGTAATAAAAATATGTCTGCCTCTAACATACAAATAGCTTTCTTATCTTCCCCTCCCAAGACGAAAAGTTGTGATAGTAAAACCCCCAATTGAATTGCAGAAAGGAATATTTTAGAGACCTAACAGACTGGCATTCTCCACAGATTTAGAAGCTCACAAAGTTGAGCCCAGGTAGTAGTCATTAGCCACAGTTCATGAGGAAAAAATGCAATGCAAAAAACAAAAATCTAACAGCAGAAAATTTAATGTGGCAATTACTCCCCCAGATCTGACCCGGATTATTACTCTAAAGTGCACACCAACACTTTATTATTGGCAAGCTATGCAGCGGATGTGTTAAAACAAAGAATCAATGAATGGCTTCTGTTGACAGTCTGAATATCCACCGCTTACCAACTATGCATATCTTTATACGCATCTGGGCTTAAGTGCACTAAAGTAGCCGTCCTAATATAATACCAAGGACACCATCTGTCACAACACTCTAGCGCTGTACATCTATATACAGTTGGTTTTCTCCCAAGTACATATCATTTAGCCCAAAACAAGCCTCTACAAGCGGACACTGCAAATGTGGAAGTTGGGAATGAAGTCAAATACTTACATCAAATCTGTTATATTTACAGAAAAAAAAGGAAAAATAAATAAATATATATATGTCACTGCTGCCAATTAACATTGGTAAATAGGGGATAGCATTTTTAGCAGTGGTTATTGATTTAATTTAACAAAGCAGTCTGTGGGTGTCAGCTGTTATTTTGCAGTGACAGATGACATACAAGTCAAAAAAAACAAACAAACAAGAAAGCAACACATTTCTTTTACTTGAGAAACATAATGATTGCAGTCATCTTAATGGTCTTTCTGCTGACTCTGTTAGTGCTGTTTGTTGTAGCTAAGCTGTTTTAGGTCTTCATCCCTTAGCTTTGGGGGAATTTTGCTTTATTGGGGCTTAATAAAGCAAATATGAATGCCATATGAATATGAATATTTGGCTATGACCATCAAAATATTTCCTGGTCTACTTATTTGGCTTGTTTTTTAGCAATTTATTTAGGAGCCTCATTTATTAATTACTTTCTCAAGGCAATAAAACCCTTTGGGTAATAAAAAAAAGAGTTGTGGTTACGATTGCTACAACTAAGAGGAATCAGAAGTTGAATTTACATTTTTTACTTAGCAAACCAAATTTTTGCTGTGGTGATTAAAGTGAAATACCACAAAAATACAAAGTCATAGAACACACAGTCAACATTACATTAGAATTGAACTTAACATTACATTATAAGTTCAGTTCTCCTTTTTGTTTTCTTGTGTTGCATGGTTTAAAGCCACTAAAAGCTTGTATATGATTTTGAAAAATCCAGTTGCACATTATGACTTACTATGTATGTTTTGTTGTGAAAAACCTCCTTTAATTTCTGACTTGATAGCCCAGTGACTATTACTTAGAATATTACGACTTTAACCTCATTTTGATATGAACAATTCCTAAAAATAAACTTATTTGAAATCTATGAATCACAGATTCTGTTGCAGCAGACAAATTGTCAAGGTTGACAAATTGTCTGACAATTATAACCATAACAATTTGTCAAGTATTGACTAATTGTCAAGGTGCACAGGTTTGAGTCCTGGCCTTAATGACCTTTGCTGCACGTCTTCCCCCTCTCTCATTACCCACTCTGCTGTCTGACCACTCTCAAATAAAGGCCACTAGAGCCAATAAAACCCTTAGGGTGAAAAAATGGGTTGTGGTTACGATCGCAACAACTAAGAAGAATCACAAGTTGAATTTTCCAGTGAAATATTTCGGTCATATTCTAAGGATTATTCTTTGAGATGATGATGATGATGATGCATTTTTATATGGCTGACCTGTGGTGTACCTACATAAAGCCATGATAAAGAAACTGCAAGTAGCTTGTCAGAAATCCTCCTCAGACTTCCAAGAGGGAGATCTGCAAGTCAAATGTTTGTCATGACCAATTAACGTTTCATGCCTTACTGAAGAATTTCATGTATAAATTTATCTGGCTTTTGAATGTGTCAAACGACTTAATATTTGTGTCTCTATATTTAAGCTGTAACACACAGAGACACAAGATACACCTCAATTTATTTTTAAGCATTCGAATGTTTGCATTGGGATGGTTGTGTTTGTCTTCTTCACTCAACAATTTATTTTATATTTCTTATTTTCAAACGACACAGTCTACTTTTTGTCTAGGAAACAAAGGCGTATCATTATTCTAGAACTGCTGTTCTAAGGCTATTTTACGTCTTCTGTCGAAATACCCTCCAGAGACGTAATTAGCAAGAGACCCACACCAGCACGCAATTATCTCATCAATTACTTTCCTAAAAGCAAGAGAGAACTTCATTAGAAAAGTGTCTATACGCATCAAACCCCAAGCTGTCAAAGCCGCGAGAGGTGAGCAGAGGTCTGGACCACCTTAGTGTCTTTTACACCTTAATGTAATCCCCCTCCTAGATTAGTGCTGCAACCTCTCCGGCTTAAGAAAAGTTCAATGAATTCCCACTACAAGTCGCTCACTGAGTCTAAACAGTCTTTTTTTTGTTGTCGTTGTTGTTCTTGTTGTTGAATCTCATGGGCGCCAAGTTGTCTCTATCTCTTTCTTCATTCTAATGTGCAGGATCAGATAAATGGGCCAAACACATCAGAAGTAATTAGCTCATGGATTGTTTGCGAAATTGCCTGCGGGGCATACATACATCATAACATAGTTCTATGTAGTCAATTTATGTGCGCAACCCTGCAAAGTAAAATGACAACAAAATCATTATTTGTTCACTCTGGAGTCTGTTTGCTCAGAATATCTACACACGAAGAACTTGCACAAATGATTGCATACTCATTGATCTGCTCTTTGGACCTCTTTTGACTTTTAATCAGCATATTCTATTTTTTATTTTTTTTTCTCCAAATCCTTAGCTGATACACTACACTTATTCTGTCATCGGAATTGAATAAATCTACACTTTACTCTTTTGGCAATGAAAAAAAAATCTATACATCTCTAAATGTTTGTGATCAGTAGAAGACCAACGACGGCATAAAGTACGGAGAGGCTTCGCTTCGATTTCATTATATTTATATAGACCCTAATTCAAGACAAAAGCCCTTTCAGGGCAGTTTGCTCAGAGTGAAGCCCAACAAATCCCCTTTGAGCGAGCACTTGGCAGGAGCGATGAGGAAAAGAAATCCCTTTTTAGGAGCAAGAAACCTTTGGCAGTAGCAGCCCCAGGAAAAGCAGCCATCTGCCTCGACCAGTTGGGGTGTGGGGACAGCAAGAAACAAACCATACAGAGAGAGACAACAAACAATAAACACTGGGCAGTTTGTTTGGGCCAGAAATATTCATCTCTGGAGGCAAAGATGCTTTCTGGACTGTACAAAAAGAGGAAAAAAATAAATAACAGCAGGACGATAGATCCTGTACATCACTATTGCAGTAGTGATGTACAGGTTTTCAATGCACCATAGAATGGAAATTATTGCACAATAACAAACTACTTCATATAAAAAGGAAAGTTATAAATAGAGAGAGTCTAAATCCCCAAAGTGAGAGATTATTTCACAGGAGGAACTCTATGAAAGCTGAAAGTTTTTGGTGTCAACAGCATTGCCAAACGAAGCATCGACAACTAACAGGACATGAATAGAAACATATTTAATGTCTGACTCCGTACGGTTTGATACAAAATCTATGGCATAACTTTGGGTGCCTTCAAATAAGCCCTGTTTAGTCCACTTTAGTTAAACTCTAGTTTATTTGCCTAGAAAGTCCAGTTTGTTTGGGAAGGTGTGAAGTGAATGCCCAATCAAATTCTGATGCGGACCAAAGAAGCAAACCCTAGTCCTCCTAAAAACCTAGGTCGAATTTGGTCCAAGTGAACTCTGGTGCGGTTCGAATGCATATGTGAATGTGAAGCAGACCGGAGACCAATCCAGAATCAAAAAGTGGACTACAGCACAGGGCATTCTGGGAAAATACAACCAAAACAAACACGTGTCTAGTGCTTGCAGTGGTAATTTCTTGTGGTCTCTCACCAAATTCGAGAGAAATCCTACAGCTGATGCTTCTTCATTTTGGTTTACATTTTGTGAAGGAGGAAGTTACGCGCAACTTCGTCTTCAGAGGTTTTCATGTTTCCTCCAGGGGTTCTTGGTGCAGCGCCACAACAGGAGATGGAGTGAACAGCTTTTCCAAAGGGTTTAGATCATTTGACATAGTGTAAAAGCAAACAGCAGCAAATGAAAATGTAACAAATGAGCCTCCCAGACTATTGGGTGTGAAAACATTCTAAGACGATTCCTGGGCAAATGATCACATAACTGGTTTGGCAAACCTTTTACAAAGTTTTGTTTGAAACAAAAAATTCACAGAGTAATTGGAAGCAATTAATACATCCTATAACAAGTGCTTCTTAAAAACAAATAGAATCAATCGAAGCAATTTTATTTCAGGAATTTGATTCAAAAACCAACACATCACTTTCACCCAAGAAATGTAATGAAATATTTTAAATGTTTATTTGTTAATCCTGAAACTTATGGAAACCTCTCAGAAAATTGGGATTTTGCACTCAAATGTTCTCAAATCAGAATCGAAATCTTATTGACAAGACAGAAGACTACTGATATGACCGCATTGACAACAAACAAGTTATTGCTGAAAAAGCTGGTTGTTCCCACAGATGCAAATTGATAGAAAGTTGGGTGGATGTAGCGCTAACAGCTACCTTGAGAGGAATGTGGAGGAAATCTCACTCAAGAGTTTGAAGGAGATTCAGAGGGTTTGAATTGTACGCAGACTTAGAGGTCTAAGAGCCACCAAGCACTGAGGGGTCCAGGACATTAACTACATCAATACAGAATATTGATGGAATGATTCATTTTCACATAAATACTTTCTCTTACGAATTAATAAACAGGAAGTTTTAAACTTTTATAGCTTATGTGGCCTACCTCCGAATGTCAGAGTTGCTGTGATTACCACTCACTCCCATGTTGTCCTAATGTCACTGAAAGCTGATTGTGGACGACTTAGTAGCAAATAAACTTTATCTTTCACCGCATTGATTGCACAGTGATGGCAACACACATGCTTAGCTTGTTGGTTTTATACACTGGTGGTAATGGAAGTGATTGGAAAACTTGAATTATGTTAATTTGTATAATATATTTTATATTGGATATCATATGGATGTACAAAGTTTTCACAAACCACTTTAAAAGTTTCTTTGAAAAAAGAAAAAAAAAACTCTTTTCAGCCACTGTTCTCTGTCATGTCTTCTGTCACAAAAGACAAAACGAAGCTAATATCCCTTTTTAATAGGAGCGCACCAGCAAACCCGACTACAATGTAGACAGACCTTTTGCTGGCCCATCAAAGTGCAACACATTTTTCATTTTTAGCGGAGGGGGAGAATCAAAGAACCCACCCTTCGAACTCACAGCCAGCTACACAATATCTTCTGCTGCCTCCACTTTTCTTCCCGTGTGCTTTCATCCGACCCTCTTGGAGAGGGGACAGCGGATTCTGTTTCTTCTGCTCCTAGGCCTTTCTGTTTGATCTCGGTAATTCGGCTAATGAAGCTGGGCCTCTGGCAGGCAGCTGGCATGCACACTAAAGGCAGCAGCCCAGAGATGTGGCCCCAGATCTGAGTCGGCCTCGTAGCGCCACCCCGTCTGACTCAGCAGCATTCTCTCCCAGAGGAACCCAAATGCCACATGAACGACGTGAAGGAATCGCCCTTAATTGCACACTCCTGCCAAACCAACACAATCCAGAAGTAATTTAATCTGGGTCCACCTGATCCTAGCAGTACCAGTGAACCAAATATCTTCTTTTTTTTTTTTTCTTTTAATAAAAAAGTATGTTTCGGATTTACATTGACTCCTCTCACGCCAAGATTGTGTGGTTTGTTACATGTTGAAATTTTAGTCGCCTTTTCTTGGCAGTTTTGTAATCCTCGTCCGTTTACTTCCACATATGAACAAACATCAATGTGCTTTTTCTTTTTGTTTTGTTTTTTTCTTTAAAAGTTATTCTTCTTTTTACCATTTTTTTTCTCCGAAGAGTTTTTGCGGCACTAGTGGCTCGTATTTTTTGTGACAGTAGGCTGACAGGAAGGGGGAAGACATGCGGCAAAGGTCGCCGGGACTGGGAGTCGAACCCGCGACGTCCGCGTCGAGGACGAAGGCCTCCAAGCATGGGGCGTGCTAAGCCCCTGTGCCACCACAGCACGCCCCATTAAAAGTTATTCTTATCTTGAAATTTGAACTGTGCCAGACCGAACTCTCTTGGGACCTGGAAAGGGCTGAGAACCTTCCGAGTCGGCAGTCTTCAAGGCAATTGCAAACCTCTCAGGAATGCTAATGTGTGATTTCTTCTAGATTAGAGGGACCCATGAAGAGCTATAGATGCTGAAACACTATAGCGTAGCTGGCAGCTATCTGCTTTTGTTTCCTAAGCATCTTGCTGAACGGAAACCTGATGCTGGATACCGGCGTTCAAAAAAGGAAGGCACCTGCTGATTTTACACAAGATTTTTAATTAAAGTTTGTTTTCCCATCTACTGTGTTTATGCAGTTTTCTGCACCAACTCCTCAAAAAACAACAAGAATGCTTAAAGCTGCAGTATGTAACGTTTGCAAAACATATTTGTTGAAACTGTAACTCAGCAATAAAAAATACAACCTCTTCACCGTAAGGTGGTGGCTGCCAAGCTTGTTGTTGGTTTTATTAATGCCAGATCTATTTCCTGTGGTATGGAATATGACCTGAGGTATGCTCGCTGTGTGTGAAAGCTTCCAGTCTCTCTAGAGTGAAATATAGAAGACGTGCTCTGCTCTGTGCACCGACTGAATGCCATGTCCTGCAGCCAGGCACAGATGGCATGAAAGAAAGCCTGAGCTCTATAGAGTTACCCAACTGTAGGGCCCTAACAGAAAGACTGTGGTAGAACAAACTCGATGTTTCCCATCAGCAGAATCCAGCTCTGCTACCAGGCGGCTACGCCTTCCGAATTTCTTTCTAAGGCTTTGCTTTTTATCTCTCCTTTGAACAAACTTTACCGCCCGAATGCTGTAAATACGCTGCGGTATGGAAGCATTCTGAGGTGGAGCAAAGCGGCAAGTGAGATCGTTTTCATTTGTGAGCAGAGATTTGACAAAGATTAGTGCAATATCTGAGCGTTACGATGTTGTTGGTGGATCAGTTGTAAGCACTGTTTCCTTGAACTAAGAAGGTCCTGCGGTTATATCTGAGCCTCGGCTCTTTCTGCGTGGAGTTTGCATGTTTTTCCAGAGGTTCCTTTCAGCCAAAAACCAAGACTGCTGGGTTAATTGCCTACTCTAAGTATATGTGTGTGCATTGTTGCTTGTTCTGTGTGTCACTGTGCTGCTGAGTGACGGATTAGCAACTAGTTCAGAGTGTACGTCATCTCTCGCAGAATCATTGCCAGAGATAGGCACCATCACCCATAACGCTGCAC
This sequence comes from Alfaro cultratus, assembly GCA_903066825.1. NCBI lineage: Eukaryota > Metazoa > Chordata > Actinopteri > Cyprinodontiformes > Poeciliidae > Alfaro > Alfaro cultratus. The sequence continues at coordinate 10,570 of CAEFZX010003530.1, forward strand.
AAATACAGTGGAATTGATTTATCTTTGACTAAATTGTGGGACGAAATCTATGAAATTAAAAATGGACACACACAAAAATAACTGATATACATAGTAAGAGTCAAAAGTCTTAAAAACCACTTCATCACATTGCCTATTTGAAAAGAACAGAAAAATGATCAGAACTATAGAATTAAACTGACTTCATCGGGACAGTTTCTTAGAATCCCTACAAAATGTTTATCTGGGGGGGGAAAGACAATTTAGATTCAGTTTTAGAGAACCAATACTAACAAAGTTGATTATTTTAAACCTCCTCTAGCTGAGATTGCAACGCCCAATAGCGCAACGACAAAGTGGGGGGAAAGTTATGTATTTAAACCAGCAGAGGAGTCCATACAAAGTTAAAGGTACATTTATGTTTGCATTGATGTTATTATTCTTAAATGTCTTTTTATATATAATGGAACTACTTTAGCACTGGCACAAAATCTAAATTCTTTTTCCTATTTTTCTCTGTTTCCACCTGCACCTAAAACCGTTTCTGTTCCAACTGGTGAGAGCCAACATTTTCACTTAAGTATTTTATTTGATTTTATTTTATTGTATTTTTTTTTTTTTCCCCACGTTTTTGAACTACACCTGCATTACAGCCACGCGGGTCTGTACTCCGGCAGAAACCTGTCCTTGTGAGTTCACTTCGCCGTTTCTGCAAAAAATGTCACAGCGCAGGTTCACCATTTCAGCATTTCCATCTTACATGCTCAGAGATTATGGTCCCTCTAATGCAAATTCTAAAATTTAATTAAACTGAGCTGATGGAGTTTAGAGTGGCAGCAGAGGCAGCAGTTGTGGGTATGTAGGCGTGAAGACTCAACCATACATGGCCCGACAATAATGAGCTGGAGTGGGCCATCAGTGGGTGGGGTATTAAAGTGCTGAGCAGGGAAAGTGAAGGTGAGCCTCCTAGGACTCATTTGATGGGAAGGTGGTGCTGAGAGCAGCTCAGACGCTACACACACACACACACACACACACACACAAGCCCACCCCTGCACACGCAAGAAAAAAAAAATCACAATTACCTATAATTACAGCTTGAAAACTGTGGGCAAAGGGGCTCTTTATCTGCCTATATTGGCTCAGCACTCCACTGTGCCTCTAATTACTACTCTCCTACTTGTGCCTATCGCTTTCTTTGGCAGTTGCCATATATTGTTAAGGCACGCACAATATGTGCAACCCTCCCCTGAATGGGCTTTCATTGAAAACTCTTTGTACCACAAAAGCAAAGGGCTTTGATTCCTGCAGGAAGATCTCAAAGCTATTAATCGATCTACAGTATGCGTGGACTCCATTTGGGTGAATGTGCATGTTCGGTTTGCTTTGGCTCTAAAAAAATAAATAAACCTTGGGCTGTGTGTTTACATCTTTTCTTTGCATCTGATCTAGTTTCCTCTTGCTTCCTCTTATTGTAACCCATCGGGTGAGAATGAGACTGAACCTATGATTAGGAGTTCATGTAGTTTGGGCACAAATTTATGCAAAAGTCATGTTTTATTTTAAGCTGGAAATTAAGGTGTAACTTTCTCACTTATTCTCCTCCACTCTGTATGCCTCTAACAGCTGTCTTTTTGTGAAATTTGATAACAGACAAAACAGATTGATTTTGTGTAGGTTCAGGCAAAGTATTTACAATATTAAATTTACACTATTCAATTATTTCATAAAGTTAATTGTTAGTTCTAAATGTATTTTTTTATCTTTTATTTTTTGTAGTATTTTAAATAACGTTTTGCCTTGCCAGGGTTGATATTTTTTCCTTCCACTCCTCGGTTGACACACGACCACATATGCAACTTGGACAATGACGTCGTCTAGCAACGTGTCTAATTGAATGTAATGTAAAAGTACCATGTAAATATGGTAAAATCCATATTTAAAATCAATTTTTATGAGGTAAAATTCTGTGGTTGTTGCAGTATTAATTTACCATATTATTAAAATAAATTAATACCATTATACGGTATATTTATACGGTAAAATTCTGGCAACCACGGTTGCCGATATTTTACCGTAAACTTGAAACTTTTTTTTTTTTTTTTTTTACAGTGGTGACTTTTAGGACGGCCAATAGCTACTTTTCTTGCGGAGGAGGAAAGCAACTAATACAGGATGACTCTTCTCACCCTTGTTGCTTATCTCCATCAAAGCAGACAGACTTTTAAAAATTAAGGCAAAAAAGGCCAATTTTTACAGTCGACTGAGGGAGAAAATGCATTGATTTAATGTACGAAAAAAGGTAAGGCTGTACAAAGTTTTCAGTTTTAATAATAAAAAAGAGATGGTAACCAAAATAAAATGTTAATTAAAAAATAGAATTTGACCATGAGATATATAATTTTCTATTGTATTGAACAGTTTTCCTGTGTTTTTTCCTCCTCTAGCTTTATTGAACATCGTCATAGGAATTGTTGGTAACAGTTTACAAATTTCATTGTGAAAATAAAGATCTGCACTCTATTAGGAATGCATAAGATGATTAATGTTTAGTCTTAATAATGCTAACCCTATTGGATACACAAAGTGCTGATTGTTAGCATCCTATGTTAGCAATTAGCTTCTTTGTTTTAATGAATGCTGTTTCATAGTAGTTGATATGTAAAGTCTGAAATGCTAAAAATGAATGTTGGCATCGGAGCGCTTCCAAAAATCAAATCTTATTGCTACAAATATGTGCATACTTTCAATTTTTTTTTAAAAAGTCTTATAATTTACATTTCACAAGTGTTCAAAGAGACTCTGATTCCGTCTCTTTATTTGATTTCATTTTCATTTGGATCTTTTTTTGTGTCATGTAAATGCAAACACCTTGCCCAAACACTGGATCCAAAAACGCTGAATAAAAACAGAAAATCTTTTGGGAATATTACAAACACAATCACATTTGGCTTTTTGTTGAGTCGTGGTTATTTATTTATATATATTTTTTAGTTTGCATTGTTAGACTTTCATCCAAAGGATTGTTCAGTTTTTTTTGTTTTTTTTTTAATTGTCAAGCAACGTGTTCACTTTGTATTCGTTTCGAAAACTTTAAACCCACTGTGGACTTGCGACGTGCTTGAACCTAGCATTGGGCTTCTTTTTTTTTTTTTTTTTTACCCTTTCTTTAATTTATTTATTTTTGTTTATTATAGCGACATGCACAAGCACACAGCTGCAAGCTGCAATCACCCTATTCCAAACAGGCACGTTCTGAGCTGCCACGGCGCCAGTCTGATGAAATGACAGGAAACTCTGGGGCTCTCTACAGAACAGTTGTCGTGCAGCTATTACATTTTGTTGCTTAAGGGGCCTTTCAGGTCCTCTTGTTAGTCTGTCATGTACTTCCTGATGCTGCTTTGCCGTTACAAAAGAGCTCGCAAACAATCATCAGCATACAACGTGTGACATTACACCAACTGATGTGATGTTTTGTTTTTTTCCAACTTCCTTTTCATGCACATTTGTATCCTCTGATTCTTTGTACAGTGCATTGTGACAAGTGGGTTAAATGGGCTTTATAAATAAATCCAAGCGGCATCTCAGTGGTACTCATTATGCAAAGCAGTGATCAGCTGTGCTGTGACTGGGGCGCTCATTTGCATAGTTTGCAGCGACGCTTTGAATGCTTGTCCTCGTAAATGAGAGTAAAAGAGATGATGGCTTATCGAGTTCTTCATTTTGAGTAAGATTAAGGTCAGTCGTGAAGGAGGCCTGTCACTCTCGCATTACAGTCATTTATTATATTGATGTGTTGACAAACCCAGAAACTTACATGCTATTTCAAAGTTCAATCTGATGGCAGGTTTTAAAGAGAGACGTAAGTGAACAGCCGTCTCATTTTGACTTAGATGGTGACAGAGATAAAGCCAAAGCAGCGGATATTTTCGTCAGATCAAAATAATTTAGGCACTATCTAAAACACCACTAAACCGATAGACATCAGTGAATTAAACAGTAAAATGAAGCCGTAACATCCATTCTAATTATTGATTCGGGGAGCTGGAAGTGTCAACTTCGACAAATGTACCTCTCGACACTTCTGACAGTGGCGTGATGGATTAGCTTAGCATTCAATTTAAATTCTTACTGTGCATAATTTCAGAAATGAATTGGATACAAATGAGCTCTAAATATGGCGCCACCATATATCAGTGCTAACACTCACCGAAGAAAGCTGTGCTAACTTTATTGGACCTGCCCTTAAGATGGAAAAGGAGAAGCGGTCCTTGTCGTATGGTCCGTTTATAGAACATTTCTCTTTTGATTTGACCTCTAATATCTCCCAGCTTGAAGTTACAGTGTTAACAGTGACAATGTTTATTTCATGTCAGCAATAATACGGCCATGTTTAGAGACGGACCATAAACTCACACGGTTTATCAGAAACAATAAAAAAAATAAATACTGGTGATTATCATAAACCTATTAGCAAATAGCTAATGAAACTTTGGATGTAAGGAAACATCAGAAATATTTAAAAAATTAGCGTAGGTAGCATTTGAAGTAGCCTAATTAAATCCTTAGCCGCTCCAGTGCCTACAAGAATCAAAATGCCGGTCAGTTATGATCTCTTATGTATAATTAAAAGAAAAGTGTGTGTGGATTGTCAACAATCGAAAACTTTATTTTCAAGATCTCTCTTTAAGGTGGTGGTATGTTATAGGATAGAGGTCAAAATGTTGGTTTGTTTTAATACTTAAGTAGGTCGCAATTACTGCCAGGACACTGATACAAGGCGGTGTGTGTTTTTCTTATTCTTTAAGAGTTTCAAGTAATTAATTTGCTGACTTTATGACAATATTATATATATTTTTGTCATATCCAATCAGCATGTAGCTAGCTTAAGATTTCACAAGTGCTGTAAACCAATCTAAAACAATATTTTAGTATTTGATGCAAGCTACAAAAGTACATAAAATTTGTCTGAAAAGTTTAGTGAGTGTTAAAAACATAGCTGATGCAGTACTTTAGTAGAGATATATCTTTTGCTATTGTTATATTCCTGAATGTATAATCTGTCAAAACCACTCTGAGTCACTCTGAGGTTTTAACATGGGCCTCTTTCTGTGATAAAATGCTACACAAAGATCGTTTCGAGCCCATTTCATGCAGTGTTTCTGATAAAACGTGTGCAAGTTATCATTATTCTTCTTTCTTTATCGACTCTATAGATATGTGACTTATTGCCATTCCTATTTGTCACATTTTTCCCCCATCTTGGTTTCCTCTCGTCATTGTTTTCTCATTGCCTAATGTTACTCTCTGACCCATTTGCTCCCTCTGCAGCAAAATCTAATATTCACAGATACGCTCACTGCATCAGCCTCTGTAAATATGTTTTGAAAATCCCAGTGATGCGATTTCTCTCTCTCTCTCTGTTTCTCTCTGTTTCTCTCTCAGTGTTAGTGAAGGGCTTGTAATTAGACTGATTATTTTAAGATGTCAAGACAGAATTAAAGCCTGCTGCAAAAGGAGCCCTGCTTTTGAAGTCATTAGTTATAGTAAAGAGTTCCCTGTTTCGGTACTGTGGATGCAGGCATCAGATACAATATCTATCGAATGCAGACGGAGCATTATGCATGCAGCTGTGCTGAATAAATAATGTACATGCCTTTGGTCTCCAGGGCTCTTCAGATCTGAGGCATTAGTGACATAAATCCATCTGTTGCTTAGTGGAAGAAAATGTTAATCTTGAACCCCTTTGCATATCAAGTCTAATTGGCCTTAGTCTTCAAACAGCTCTGCCTTTTAGCTGAGTCTTTTTTTTTTTTAGATGGGTTGTCTGGTCTTTGCATTTAATAACTCTTTTGTCAGATCCCAATGGGATCCTGAGCTTAGAAATGGAAAGCACGATCTGACCCCTGCATCCAAAATGTGCATATCAACTATACTGGGCTTTGTCCAATCAGTTTTACAAATACGAAATGACTTGTGCAATAATACGTGCGCTGATCAGCTGCGTCGGATAATATTAGCTCAAAACAAAGTGAATCCTCACAGAAAAAACACCGACCACAGTACTGTGAAAAGACGTTGGCCACTTTGCATGTTGCGTTTGTTTTTGACTTATTTCAGACTCTTAAGTGTTTCAGATAAAAAGAAATTAGTGTCCGACAAACTTTTCCAAAATGATTTCATTTCTGCAGAGCAGAATCTAAAGCACCGTGTGCTTCACTTGCTTCAGTTCGTGACTCAACAATAAAAAAATACAACATTGTCAGAGTTTCAAAGGACATAAGACCAGCAGTCTAACATGTAGTAGTGGTAGTGTGTTAATTATATAACAAAGAGGGGAGGGGTGCAAAGAAAATAGCTTTAATTTGATTAATAAACAAGTTTAGCTAAAAACGAGTTAAAACTGTAAAAAAAAAAAAAAAAAAAAAGACTAACAAACAGGGTTTTGGAAGGGAGGCGATAATCCACTAAGTTTGGCACCGGCAAACATGGCGCATCAGCAAGACTGGTGATTTGTGCTTGCCTGCTCAACCAAAGATGTCGTCATGCGCCTCCATTCCAACCTGTCGGTGATGGTCTCCTCCTCCAATCATCAAGCGTCGGTTTAGTGGGCGGGATTAGGGCGGCTTCTACAGAGATCCTGACACCTGATTGGCTGCTTCAAGATGACTCCACCCACATTTGCTGTGACTCTGAGGTTGGTAGTTTGTGATCTAATACAGTGGGTTAAAGTGAGGCTAATAATATTTCCTCATAAGCAGCTGTATGCAAGTTGCACATCTTTGTTATACTTGGAACAATGAATGCAAAACAACAAAACTAATCTGCACAAAAATATGTTTCTCAACTATGAATAGATTAAGTGGGTGCTTATTCTGTAATTTAATTTTGTCTGCAGTAAAAAAAAAAAATTTAAATAAATAATGAGTACCTTAATATTCGGTAAATTAGAATATGGGTTCTGACGAGGTTCGCTTGTCAGATTCAAAGCATCTTGAAAATAAGCTTTTTGCATACTTACACACTTTTATTACCCTCACATTACCATATTACAAATGTTGGGCTTTTTTATTGTTCTGATATATTATTCTGATCTGAAATATTGAATTTTTATTAGCTGCAAGCACAAAATCATCATAATTAAGAGGAACAAAGGCAGGAAAGCATCAGTCTGGGTGTAAATAACCTCCACTATGTTTTTCACTGAGTTGCTGAAATAAATGGACATTTCAGTGATTTGTGGAACATGGCTGCTGGAATATTTTAATAATCTGCTAGAATATTTTAAAAGCAGTAGAAACATTTAGTTTTCTGATTCATACGGAAGTAAATACATAAAAATAGAACGGTTCTATTTTTTTTGTTTTGTTTTGTCTTAAATACTTGAGTTAATTCTCACTTGCTGTGACACTGAGATGTTCTACTGGAAAGAAATTCACACCAGCCCATAATAGATGCATTATCTACCATGTGGGCAAACGATAAGTTACTCACGAATGTATGCATGCCTAAAGTTTTCCCAACTTTACCTCCAAAGCCGAACACGACAGATATAATGGATGGTTAAACACACACCAAAGTCAACATGGTAGCCTCACAATATCCATGACAAGAAGAAAAGCCATGCATTTCTTGTGCGTGCGACATTTGCAGTAATTTGATCTGAATTCTACAGTCGGTCATGGAAGTCTTGCTTCTTAGACTCGGGGTGCACGCCTGACTCCAGCTCTGCGGGGAGTTCCCCATCTCCTTATCACTTCCTCAGCGCTCAAGCACAGGGAGCTGGCAAATCTAATATTTCGCTTCATGGTTATGGAACAGATTTAAGCTACCGCTCATGGTTTGGTGCTCTTTAATTGCATCAGAGAAAAGCAGGCGATGTGTGTTTTGCTCCCCAACTCCAACACATCGAGCATGATGTATATATTAATGCAGGCAGGCTACAGCTGTCGGCTTTACTGCAGCGTGAGAAGCTGGAGCAGATGATCCCCAAAGGTGGGACGGTTTGTTTTTTTTGTTTTGATTTTTTTTTATGTTTGTTTTTGTTTACTTTGCAAACAGGAACTAAGTTTGTTTTGACGCAAACTTAGTTGCAAAAAATAAATAAAAAATTGTAATTATATAGCAAAAAAATAACTTATTTTATATACTAAAAAAGAAAAATACATGCATTTAAAATAACTGTCCACTGCAAAGTTAAACTGGCATTCAACTTCTCAGATTGGGTGGATCTGCACTTCTCAGATTTTAATTCATTTGGACCTTCTTATTTTTTCGTATATACATTTTTTTTATGTGTTTTTGTTTCGTCTTTGCCAATAATGACTCTTTTAAGGCAAAGTTGTACTAAAAGTTGTATTAAAAGTCCATTAAAAGTGTCACCTTTGCACTAAAAGTGTCATTATTTACCAAACGACTCTTAATGACAACAGTCATAGACATTCATAAAGACTCCTTCATGTTCACAAGTGGTGTTATGTCATGTTTATGACAGTATTATACCAGTCTTATCCACACCTTTTCAAATAAAGTGTTAGCAAAAAGCTTAACTTCTCAATGCGCCACAATTTCAGAGGGGAGTTGCTTCAAATTCATTAAGCTGCTTCTTTAGGAATAAAAATTTAACATAAATCATTTTAAATGATAAAATGTCATCGCAGTCGAAAGGACATTGTCTAGAAATGTGCTACTGCTTAACTTAATACAACCATTAAGATTTTGTACATTACAGATTAGGTCTCTGACATTATAAGTAATCACACCAATAACCTAAATGCACTCGTGCAACTCTTGTTTTCTTAAAAATTGACTGGATGAAAACGAAGGCATCCATACTTTTTGAAATTCCTTATTAAGCACAACAGAGGTATAGATTATTCTAGGAAGGGAAAAAAAGTGGTTACTGTTTCATCAGGTTCAAATCCTCAGCTGTCTGTATTTCCTCTCATCAGATCAGAGCATTTAGACAGTGATCAGTGCTTTGTTTTGTTTTTTAATCCCAAATACAGCAGAACAACCACCTGCCTTGTTCAAGAATGTGGTATATTGTCAACACTGAACAGTGATTTGATTTGCCCAAATCCAGAATCTTTCATCCAGTGTAATGTCGAGGGGATTTTCTGCTTTGAATTTTTGACCTCTAGCTCTTGAAATGAGAGCTTAAGCTAGGTTAGCGGCTAATGCTTTTGTGTTTCCCGGCAATCATTCTTTGGTTTCAGAATGTGCAAAATGCCCTATGATGAAAATTCTTGCCTAAAACCCATCACTCTATTGCATATCTACTTTGAGTCTTCATGGTGTAGGAAGATGTAAACACCTCTCCAGGATCACCTTCCCACACATTCCCCACTACAATGTGGTCTTTAGCTCACAAAGAAATCCACCACATGATTATCACAACGGTGAACATCTATATCATAAATATACTGGCAAAGAATTGCCTCTGAAATGCTGCTGCAATAACCCCAAACACCACCACAACGCAATCTCCTGCAATGCTATGCAAATGCTCTGTCTGTGCTAATAAAGATCAGCTTACCTTTCCTTGCAGAATATTCGACTTGAAGGCAGCCTGACCCAGTTTCTGATTAATTCAGCCGATAATTATTTGATCACTTGGGGTCACTCATAGATTGTTGAACTATTAACACCCAGATGGTTATTTAATCTCTGAGTATGAAGAAAAACAAGAAAGCCAATTTTGTTTGGGGGCAAAGGATAGGAAGGGATTCAAGTCCCCCACCTCCCTGAAGTGACACCATGTCACTTTAAAGCTGAAAAGTTTTCTGGAAAATCCTCACTTGAGGTCCCATGGTGGTTGTGTTGACTTCCACTAACTGTCATGTTTGGGTCTACTCTTCTTGCCCACATGCAGAACACCACAGGAGAACCAGTTATCAGTTAAAGGTAGTTTATTTAGAAAACAGGAGTATGATGAACGGAGGGGATTGGTTCCCAGGGGAGCGGCTCTCGGGGTGGACGGCACACTATGGGAACAGTAGAGAGGTGATGAGTTCAGGGTCGTTGGAAAAAAGAGAGATGAATAGATAAACGGACTGATCTTACTTGTAGTGTGGATGATCTCGGTCTGGGAGGGTTTGACTGCTGGGTCAGGTCTTAGGTCTCTCTGAGGG